>OZ023144.1:16490927-16507392 GCA_963675895.2 Styela plicata | reverse complement strand
TCTTGTGAGGCGCGATGGCCTAGTGGTTAAACATGTTGGCATCGCAGATTGAAGATCCCGGGTTCGAGCCCTGACGAGTCCGGCTCGCTTATCCATGCCCACCACTCAACCCAGGGTTGTAATAGCTTGAGTAGGCTAAGTCGAACAGAAAAAAGATGAAATCTTTCCAGTAATCGTAACTCTGTTCGTCTACGAGTGGCTATCAAAAAAGAAAAAAAAAAACTTTCCAGAATTGTGGACCCGAGATTAGCAGAAATTTGTTGTCGAATACGTTAAAACAGGAAAAAGAATGCTAACGTAACGAATAAAATCGGGGCCACATTCAAACAGAAGAAGAGGGCACATATGGCACAAAATTGGATTAAAACAATAATAGCCGGCGCTGAGACATTGGTTCGTAAATAATAAAAAACATCCGCTTTACTGCTTGAAATGCATTTATATTTTAAAAAAATATAGAGATAAAGTAGGCAGTTTTGAAGAATCATCTGTACTACAACCCTAGGTATCTTATTTGTTCGCGGAAAACATAGAAATAACTTTTTTCTTAGCACAGCCGCAAGGTTTTGAAGTAGTGCTGTCAACCCAGTTATTTGTTAAACTAGGTGAGGTGAAGCGAAATTACCACAAAACAAGGTGAAATATTACTAGAAATTTAGTTTCACTTTCAAATCAAGACAGCATCTAGATTAAAACAAGTTGAACTAGGTAATTGTCGTTTGGCTGCATATAAAGCATTTTCAATATATTTGAATTTTAAAATCCTCAATAGTCAATTTTGAAAGGTTTTTTCACAAAGAAAACATGGTTTACCATTTTTGTTTTATACCAGGTATCTAATTGTTTCAACCAGGTACAGAGTTTTAATAATAGTGGATATAACCTATTTTACACAGTAAATTTACAAGGTAAAATACCAAAAACAAATCCCAGTAAGAGTTAATCCAGGGAAGCTATATATTCCTAAAACTAGCTAGAAGTACTTCGAAAATAAACTCGGTAAACTAGATATACTAGGTAAACTATGCTCGTTCACCTAGTATTACCAATACAGACAAGGTACAGACGAACGTCTAAATATATCGCAAAGATCTCGTACTAAATGACATAGGTATAAAATATTTTCATCTAAACTATATACCTGCGATATTTAAATTAAGATAGCGATTTCCATAGACAACATGCGACCTGGCTCATTAATAAAATATAAAATCTGTCTGGCACTACATTAGCGGTTAGACCCCTATTTTCGATTCCACTTTTTGGAGTGATTGTTAAAAAATGTCACACCAAACTGTAGGAAAATATAGTATTTGTTCTTAATTACGCGATTCTAATATATCTCTGCTAATGGCTCAACTTGTATTCGGGGGCAGCACTAATTGGTTTTGTTATTCATTAAAAATATAAAACATGTAGATAAAATTCATTAAAAATTTATGATAAAAATTTGCAATGCAATATCAATTTACAATGTTTTTAAATAAAATTCCATAATCTAAAGATTGTAATTCCGTGGAACGAATGAAATTACTATTCTCATATTTCATTTTTTGACTTTTTTATAATTTTAATTCATTTTGGGTTTTTTTTAATGGAAATTTGCCCAATGAATGACGGAAAGAAGCGCGTAAGTAACCTATTAACAGCCATATAGAGATGAACCGTTATAGTTGTTAGAAATTTTATTTTGTCAAGAATGAGCCACAGATGAACCGCGTCTCGTCAACGCGAATTTTCCGATTTTTTTTTTTTTTATTGAAATTCACTCTCTTGAGCAAGGCCGGTTGCAGCATCCAAATCCATTTTACTATTGTCCAGAAAGGGCAGTCAGCAGCCAGTGAATGTGACAGGGGTTGAAATTTTAAAAGAAACCGATCAACGTCCAGTTCTATGGCATAGAGCTAATACATAACTTAATATTTGCGTTTACGAACTAGGTGGATAAAATTCCTAACAGAACTCAAGAGCAAAAGATGCGCGAATAGTGTCTACCCGAAGATATGGTGAAACCACCCATCATTGCGGAACAGCGAATCGTTTAAGGCTAAAATTAATCCTCACAGACTTATCTATATATTTTTATCTACGTGTAGAAATAAAAAAAGCATTCAAACCGCGGAACAAAATAGGACAGGTGGTACCTACAGCTAAAGATCGTATCCAATCAAAAAAAGTGTAGTTTACTCTGTTCTATGTCAGGACTGTGATGTAGTTTATATTGTAGAAACAAAGAGGTGTTTTGATACTGGTGCTAGTTTTGATACTAGAGAACATCAAAAGAATATCATACAGGGGGAGAATGACAAATCAGCTTTAATCCACTCCATTGAGAATGAATAGTTGATATGATGGGACAATCCAGGAATTTTAGGCAATGAAGAACGTACTGCGGGAAAAGATCGTTTCTAAAATTTTGCCTTATTCACGGGGATAAGTACTGCATCGATGATAAAAAAGCGACATGTTCGTTATCAGGGCTACTTATCGTTATGTGGTATTCAACGCGTTTATCTATCTTTTATCTTAGTATAGTTTAGAGGTTGTTGCCGTCAATTTATATAGGTCAGAATGTTATTCCATTGTTCACTGCCCTGATGAAGCTTGTTAAAATTGACATTCAAAATTACAGTGTTTGTATTTCATCGGTTAATCATACCCTTAAGTATGAGTCTGCCTGGTGACAACCACTCGCTTTTGGACTAAGGTATTCGTGTAATTGTTATACATATATATGCGGATCATTATAAAATTGACATCATTCACATGTGTTTTGCATTTTTCGAATTAAATAAAATTCAAAAGCCAAAAAAATTATGAGAAAATTGACCTTTCGCAGAAATGAACCGGTTAACATTCACTTTTGGGTCAAAATATTTCTCGAAAATAAAAGTCTACACGAGCAAAATAACTCTCGTGAGAGGAAACAACAGTATATATTCTGTTAGACAAAATAAATTGGCATTCTTTGCGAATGTATTGGTTGCATGGGGAAGCTGAGGTCAAAAAACTTTCAGTTCAATCGTTTGTTTAAAATAATATTGAGGGGAAAATATTTTGCGCCCAGCCAATTTGATGGTAATAATCCAAAATTGTCATTGTTTCCGCGTGATTGAGCATACACTGCAACAATAATGCAACAAATTCACTATTCTTTGACAGTAATTTTACTTAGCGGTATTGAAAAATATTAATATTGACTTTTTTGACCAAATATGGGGTGTTGATGGAACGTACGGCGCAGGTGCGGTCCATCAATAACTCTAATTGGCATAAATCTCATTAACATGACGTTTTTTAACTTCTGCGAATAACCATAAACTTTACTGTACTTTTGTTGCAGTGTAGAATTTATTTATTGAGTACAGTGTTGACAAAAGTTCATAGTTTACTTAGTATACCTAGTTTGTCAAGTTTACTAGCAAAGTCATTTTAACTAGTTTCACGGATACCTATTTTATCTAGTTTACCTTTCACAGAATTTTCTGTTTGAAGTTTAGTTTAGTTAATTTATTAGGTAAAATAATTTCTTACCGGGTACAAGGTTCCTTACAAAAGTACCTAGTACGAAAAACGGGGTAAATCTTATGTTTATTGAGAAAATGTTCCTAAAACAGACGATTTAGTGATTTTAATTTTCTAAATAATTAAAACTGTTTTAATGCTGCAAATGAAAATTACCTAGTTTACCTATTTATTTTCATGTAATTACTACCTAGTTTTGATAAAGATACTATGTTAGCTAGTAATACTTTACCTAGTTTACGATAAAACTTGGTTGCGATCACTCGTTGAGTTTAGGTTGCTGTTTAAAATCGAATCGTTTTTTTTCCTAAAAATTCACTCTGAATAAGGTCGAAACCAGTGCCTGGAAAGAACCAACTAACGGCCACTTAAAAGCAGGAAGCTATCAAAAGATATAATTCGAGCAACTACACTCTAAACGTAAAACATCCCAAACGGAACTGAGCTGCCATTTTAAAGGACAGTGAGTGGCATATGCACTGGGCAATGGTAAAACCATCTACCGCTTCTTCGCTTCCTTTTAGTCGCCTCTTAAGAAACGCAGAAAATGCTTTAGGACTATTCAAAAGCCCGTACCTACAAGGCCAAAAATTTGGAATTCGAATATGATTTGGATATTTTTTTTCTAATCGGACCTTATCGTAACTTCTATATAAATTACAAATAATCCAGTCGTACCCTTACAATTTGTCTCCATCATGAAAAAAATAGATTTCTGAATTACTAATATTAGCATGAATGGCCTCGGAAGTATAAGCTACCTTCTAGTGTATTTTCAATACAAAATTCATGCCCAAGAGCGAAAATTTTCATTTTTGAACGACAATTCACAATTGATTTCGACTAAAGAATTTGTGATTCGGATCGATTCGAATCACCAAATTGAATAACTCATCCCTATTTGAATGGCTAATATCGGTTCTCACGCCCGACTTGTCGAACCTCTTTATTTTAAAGTCCCAGGCGTGTTATCACTACTAGGACAGCGCTAACGGCAAATTAAATAAATAAATTTACAGGTATTTTATTTTATTGAAATTCTTTCTGAGCAAGGACGGAAGTAGTGCCCAAAAGGAACCAACTAACGACCACTTACTTAATAGCAAGGACCTACTAAAAGATTTAGTTTAAGTAACTGCACTTTGAACGGAAAACATCCGAAGCGGAACTGAACCGATTTGGTAAAGTGCAGTGAGTGGTATCTGCCGTGGACGATATACATATACAGCTTCTCAAATACATATATAAAGTTACATATATTTTTTGCACTGTGACAAAAATTAAAGATAACTTCATACTGGTCGTTTGGGGAATTTGAAACAGTCTTGGTGAGAAGATTTCTGTATGAACTGTTTATGGAACGCACAAAAAATTTCCATTTCAACTAAATCACCATCACCAAATCTGCTAGTTTTTTCACCACATGTCTCTTAAATTTGAATATATATATATATATTTTTTTGTACTTTCTATCATTTAATTCCAGTCTTCAAACTACAATAAACTCGGATTACAAACTAAACTCGTTGATGACAATGACAAATCTACTTCTGCCTATCATCGTATTTGCTGTTTTTTATGATGATGCTAACAATGGCTTGTAATAAGCCCATACGTGAGTTAGATTTTTTTATTGAATTCACTCTAAGCACAGCGTGACGCTGAGCCTAAAAGACACCAAATAACGGCCAGTTAGCCACAAAGAGCCACTACAAGAAAAGTACCAATCAGAAATTGCTTTCTAAGCGAAAATCATCCCTAACGGAACTGAATCAGCATGGTAATGTGCGGTGAGTGGTATCTGCTGCTCCCAGCGCGCCACCCATCAGTTTATCCACGCTTATCAAAAGACATGTTGGGTAAATATTTTTCTTGTTATGGTCTAACCCAATCTAAAATTAGCCGGAAGCTATTGTTTATGCCAAGCATTAGTACTTTCTAAGCAGTGTTGGGGCTTATCTTTATAGTAAATGAAACGACGTGTAGAAATATTGAGAATCTTCCTGCTAAAAAAATCGATGAATTTCATTTTAAACTCCATCTTTCTATGATGGTTCCGTCTTAAAACGAATGAAGAAAATCGCGCCGAAACGCGTTAATATTTCAGTTGATTTTCACAGTTTTCTAATAAATTATGCGGAATTCAGGGGCCCGGTCCTTGATCAGTCGCGAGTAATGACAAATAGACAAGTTAAGAAAACCTTCCAACAGATATATATGGATCAAATAAAATATTTGAAGTGAATGAGACAAGTAGACATGTATCATATTCACAGAAAAGCACCAATAATTAACGCGCTCCTCCGGCGTCATTACGACATGTCCAAACCTTCAAGTAAACCTATTGCCAAATATCGGCAAATTTGCTGCAGGTCCATCATTACAATGTGTATATTTTTAATTCAGTTGTGGTCGTTCAACTACTCCATGACTTAAAAACAATTTGTGATAAAAAATAATATTTGTTTTTAGCTTGTGAAACCTATCGCGACTGTCCTAGCACGGAGTATGAATGTACGTCAAAAAAAGAATGCTGGGTAGACGGGCTTATCCCCCCATAAAAAGTAGGTAATTTTTATTCAAAATTCACCAGACAAGTTTTGTCGGTGGTTAATTATGACGTCGAGAGTCAAAAATGTTCACTACAAATTGAAGATAGACAAACGTTGGATGATGCCTTAAAATAGTAAAAAATACCTGATGGAGTGTGTAGCTTCATACTAGAAGCTCTGCGTCACATGCAAGGTGTTTTCGCTTGACTTCAAAATTGGTCAAGCATTCCTTGCGTGGAAAAGGCCCTTGCACACTACCATTGTAGCGGTCCAGTTTTGTCTGAAATTGCTTTTCATTAGGAGTATTGTATTGAACTGCATTGCTGAATCTTGTAGCTCTTTGCGTGAAAGTCATTGGCCGGCTCTAATTATAGCTGCTGTTTACAGCCTTGCTGAAAGTAAAATTCAATAAATTAAAAATAAAGAAAATCAAAAATTTAGTAGTGTTCAAGGTACTACAAAACACCCATAGTATATGAAAATGAGCACATCTGAGGTAGTTACTCAAGTTGACAAATACGCTAATAAATAGCAATAATGATGAATATGCCAGAAGCATTTATTTTTCAATTGATTTTTTTAATAGCCACTTCTTAGAGTGGATCACCCTGTCCAAGGCCTGTAACAGTGACCTATAAGATTTATTATGTTCAAGTCGAAGCGTTCATATTTTAGATACTTTTTAAATAAATATCGGCCGTCCAAATATTGAAATATCGGACTCAATAACACAATATTTCATTATTTCACAGCACTATTCATAAATATATTATACTATGCTCATTTTTTCTAATTCGCACTTTTGTTTCTTGCAGAACAATGATCAACTTGAATTCAGGCAATACATGTAAAATCTTCCATGTGGGACAATATCTTAACAATGATTTTGAACTATTTGGAAATACATAAAATCTGAAAATCTACTATGTGTTCTAGTTTATTATAACCCTTTATATTTACCAGTGATCCCAACTAACGCAAGTTTCCCCTCTCAGTTGTATGTACTGTAACAAAAGTGAAGTATTGTTTCAATTATTTCTCCAATACACTGGTAGGTAGAACAGTTTGAAATAGTTAAACTAATTTGAACTACTGCAATGGGAATCTTCAAATTTATAACGAGGAAAGCGATTCTCCCAAACTACTGCAATGGGAATCTTCAAACTTATAATGGGGGAATCGTTTCTCCCTAGGCACAAAAAGGTCGTATCAAATACAGTACCAGCAAGAGCATAATATATTAGCAAAATCATAAGCAGAACATAAGCCAAAGATATAATGGCCAAAAATTTATTATCTATCCTGGAGTGCGGTAAAACCACTTTGAAGAGTTTTATTTAAAATTGTCTAATGTAAGGCATATGTAAATAAATAGAGAAGCTTACACAAAATATGCACGAAATTCTCAATATTCCTGCTTTCAATGGTTATATGCCAACAATTTGCTCATCTCTTCCGTTCCACCATTTGACGATTAAAATAGCTGATTTTTCGTTTATTTACACACTGTGTACAATAAAAACTGTATCGAACTTTCAAATGTCCATATCGAAAATCCATATAATTGCCGATACCAAAACATCGGCACATTCTAAAAATATACACCTTATGCTATCAACTCGTTACTATTTTGTACTACGACTCCCATTTACATGGTGTAACTGAAATCGCGATCTATTTTCTATACCGTGCGAGATGGTCTCCAATTCATGCGCCTGTAAACCCTCTCAAATATACTGTTGTCTGTAAACGCAGCACACCCGAATATTCAATGAACATGCAGTTGGGTTGAAAGAAACTTTATTCTGTTCACAGTCCAAAAGATGATGCAGTTGAAATTGAGTCACAAAATGCAGGTTTAATTACAACGACTACGACTGAGACTTATGTACGGATTTTCATGGCGATAAATTGGCTGTGCTCGACCACGACTAGAAAATAGCCATGACAAATACTAAACAATAAAAATACGATCATTAACAACAACCCCACAGAACAAATTAACACTCAATTAGTATGACCCTTACATGAATCGCGTCTCAAAGGCTCGCACCATGTGAGGCCAATAAATCCCTTAATATTTTCATGTATCAATTCCTGATTCTAAAATTATTAGTTAAGCTACCCCAGTTCAAACAGTCTTATATAGAACTACCTAATAATATAAGAAAGTCGTAAATTTTCATCTTGATTAAAACTGTTTCTGCAATAGCAGCAATTGTGATAAACCAAGAGTGAAAACACAGAGGTAAATTCAAACTAATATTGTTGACTAATACCAAGGTAGAAAACATCCCTAAAACTTCCCTCACTCGGATGGCCTGGCCTACCATAACCTATACTTTACAAATACAAATTTGATTTGGACGAAAATTATTGCATTTCAAATTAGGTATGAGTCACAAAGGCGTTTAACAAGAACATATCTAAATCCACTCATGTTAAAGCTGATTTGCAAATGTTCTTGTTAAATAATTTAAAATTGAATTACAATATTATTATATTATAACAAAGCTTTATATATAAATCTGAATTTAAGCTACTAATTCGGCCCAGATATCGCTTCATTTGATTCCAATTAAATCAAAAGCGTGCGACGAATACAATTTGCTTTGTTAAGTATGGACCAGTGATATATCCGGCCACAACTGCTATGGTGAAAGCTTGACAAAAAAACGTTGAATCAGAAAGAAGGCTATTGAGATGGGAATTTCAGTCAGAAATCTTTGTCAAGTACAAGCCACAGATGGAGCGCGCCTCGTTGGCGCGATCCATCAGTTGCTCATACTAAACAAAACATAATCTGGATGGGTGACCTGTTTTGTTTACATTGGTGTTTAATAGCGTGTATTTACTGATTTGTTTTTTCAAATTCAAGTAATGTCGTGGTTATTTCATGTTGACTTATAACCATAACAGCGTCTTTAGAATAATCGCATGTAGTGCCAATGAATGTTTTGATTCCCAGTTAATATATTGATTGAAGTATATTCTACGGAGCATAAGTCACTGATGGAACGCGCTGAGTCGGGGAACGGAGTGTTTGAGGCCTCGTCCACAATTTGAGCGCTCTCTTCCCTTCATCTCAACCTATCCCATTTACAGTCAAAAGTTCAATGGACCTAATTATTGAAAAAACTTGCGATTTAGTATTAATACCACTAATATATCACAAATAACAACGCTGGAACAAACATGTATATAAAGTGACTCTCTTATGAACCACGTATCAAACTTTGGTAGATTTTTACCATTTGAGTGATCGCTAGTTGGTTAATCTAAGATCGCTAGTTGGTTAATCTAAGTCTATGAATTTGATCTAACTTGAGTAACATCAACTTATTTTTTTTCGGTTGATCTCACGAAATTTGCACTAATAAAAATACTGATCAATTTTAGATTCTGTTTTTTTTTAATATTGAAAGTTGCAAATCTCTTATTTTCCAATAATAATAATAGTGTTATGAAGCACAATGAATAGAATATAGTTAAATATGCTCTTAAAATTACCAAAATAAAATAGCAAAATAACATTTTAATGTAATACGATCTGACACATTATGCTTAAATACCAATGATGAATAAATTTGTCGGACATTATTGGGCCATTATTATCTATTTTTCTCTGTAAAGTCGAACGGTATCTGTAATTTTGAGTTTCGGCAGTATCTGTATGGACTAATCTTGAAATATCAGTATCGACGGGTAACTAGCGCAATTTTGATTATCGGCAGCAACGATATCGGCCCAATTTAAATAATCTTTATCGGTCGGTACCGAAAATTTACGGAGACGGCAGTATCGAAATCGGCTCATTCTGAAGTATCGGTATCGGTATCGGCCTGTATCGCCCGGTAATGCGGAATTTGATAATCTTCATTATCAGTATCGGATATTTTTTAAGGTATCGGTATCGGCGAATACAATGGTATCGGTGTATCTCTAGAGACAAATCGATGTCCCTAATTACATGTAATACTCAAGATTTGTGATAAATCCGCATACTTGGTGACATAAAAATTAATACTCATGAATTGTGACAAATCCGCATCACCGGTGACATAGGGATACTCATGAGTTGTGACAAATTCGCATCCCTGGTGACATATCAATACTCATGAGTTGTGACAAATCCGCATCCCTGGTGACATGAGGTTACCAACCCTTCTTGAAAGTGAATGTTAACCGGTTCATTTCTATGAAAAGTCAACTGCCTCATAGTTTTTTCGGCTTCCGAATTTTTTACTCAATACGAAATAATTTAAAACAACTGTGAATAGAAATTTATGATGATGTCAATTTTATAATGATTCGCATATATATGCATAGCATTTACACAAATAACTTAGTCCAAAAGAGAGTGATTGCCACCAGATAGACTCACGCGTATGGGTATAATCAACCGCTGAAAAACAAACAATGTTATTAAAATTGACTGCCACAACTTCCAAACTATACGAAGATAAAGTACGTTCTTCATTTCCTATTCGTTCTCTACGGAGTGTAAAGATAAAGCTGACCTGTCTTTGCCTCCTCTTTGATATCCTTTTCATGTTCTCTAATATCAAAACTAGCTCTAGCATCAAAACACCTTTTCGTTTCTACAATGTAAACTGCATCACAGTCCTCACATGGTATAGAGAAAACTACACTTTTCTTTTTTTTTCAGTTCGATACGATCTCCAACTGTAGTCAACACCTGTCTTATTTTTGTCCCGCTGTTTGAATGCTTTTTTTTATTTCTAAACGTAGATAAAAATACATAGATAAGTCTGTAAGGATAAATTTTAGCCTTAAACGATTCGCTGAACCGAAATGATGGGTGGTTTTATCACATAGACACTAGATACTATTCGCACATAGACACTATTCGCGCATCTTTTGCGCTTGAGTTCTGTTAGGGATTTTATTCTCTTAGTTTGTAAACACAAATATTACGTTATGTATTAGCTCTACGCCATAGAACTGGATGCTCGGTTTCTTTTAAAATTTCAAACCGTGTCACACTCACTGGCTGCTGACTGCCCTTTCTGGTCAGTAGTAAAATGGATTTGGATGCTGCAACTGGCCTTGCTCAAGAGTGAATTTCAATAAAAAAAAATCGGCTAAATACACAACAATTATGCTTCTGAAAGAATAAATTTAATCATTGTTGTTTTCTAGAAACTTATCCCACTGCCTAGTTTGCTTGTTTACTCTGCATAGCTCACTATACAACAGAAATCTGGAATTTTTTTTATTATTATTAAAATTCATCCTGAGCAAGGTCGGAAGCAGTGCCTGAGGGGAACCAACTAACGGGTTCTTCAAATCAGAGATCTACTAAAAGATGAGGTAACGGCAACTGCTATCTAAACGGAAAACATCCCAAACGGAACTGAACCGCCATTGTGAAGCTTAATGGGTGATACCTGCCCTAGGCAATGGCAAAGCCATCTACCATTTATTTGCTTCCTTTAGTCGCCTCTTACGACACGGAGGAAATACGATCGGACTATTCTAAAGCCCGTACCTACAGGGCCCGGTTTGTCTCTAAAGCATTTCTGATTTTTTTTAAATTCCTGTCTGTTGAAAATGGGGGTTGAAGTAACATGCAAAATATTTCAGGGCGACTTCCTCAAAAATCCCTTCACGTGTTTTGCAACTTGAACCACAAAACTTGTTTTTTTTAAAAACATTTCTTTAAAACACTTTCGGCGTCATAAAATGTCTCCTTATTTGTATCGCCCCACTCTAAAATTTTAAATGAACGCAATGCCGTACGAATGGCTCCTGTCACAACGCACCTTGTTGGTATTTTAGAGTTTGTCGAAAGTTTTTGGACAATCGTTTTGTACGGGTAAAGAAGTTCTAAATAAAAAAGCGCTACTAAAAGACACTTGAGATAAATTAAGGTATGCTCCGGCCACTGCATGTCTATTTCTAAACAATTCTGCCTTTGCTGTAAATAGATGTGTATTACAATGATATGAAAAGCGTCATCTTTAGGCAGCATTCATGTATCTGGCACATTAAATTTTAGAACAAAAATAATTATTAGGCAATGTTTTGTGTAAGTTGTTATTGAATATATCTTAAATTTGAAATGTTTGTGCCAATTTATACTTCAACAAATTTGACGGAAGACATTGAATTGGTTCCAACAATCATAAAATCTCCCTCATTGAAATCTCAAATATCATTAAATCTGTAAAGGAGGCGCAGTTAAATTCAGTTTCGCCAATCTGGGGCAGATGTTTAACTCCATGTAGCTCATTGCATATCAGTGATCGCTGGGCATCCTATAAAGTTGTTCTCAGCTGCTGCTTTCGATGGAGTTGGAAAGGTAACTACATCAAGGCGCATTCCCAATAACATTATACTTCTGAAAGAATAAATTTAATCATTGTTTTTTTTTTTCAGAAACTTATCCCACTGCCTAGTTTGCTTGTTTACTCTGCATTACTCACTATACAACAGAATACTTGAATTTTTTTTTTATTATCATTAAAATTTATTCTGAGCAAGGTCGGAAGCAGTGCCTGAAGGGAACCAACTAACGACCACTTCCAAGCAGAGAGCTACTAAAGGATGTGGTACCAGAAACTGCACTCCAAACGGAAAATTTTCCGTCGTAAAATATTATCAGACAGTTTCATTTCCTCATGAAAAACTGCTTTGCAAGTTTTAACTGTTTCTATGGTCTTTGAATTATTTCGCTTGAACTTGTATTCAAAATTTCATTTTTATTCATTTGCATTTAACAAAGTTGACCTACGCACATATTACTCCATCAAATTTTAAATTCAAGTTGGTTGGTCTTTGTGAGGGTTCACCCTATCAACGCTCTGTATTTATTTTATTTTTCAATATTTTTTGGATACTGTAATAACGAATGTTTCCGGAAGTCATTCCGCCGATTGATTTTAACCATTCCTCTGCTCCCAAGAGGATATTTACACCTGATAATGCCTCATTCCGCATGTTTTCGCCCCATAGAAGATAGGGGACCATGATACCGCTCACTGAAATCGTCTGCACTAAAGTTTTGTTCGTGATTTTATTAGCTTAATATACTCTTGCTGGCACTACATTCGGTGCGAGGCCTTTTGTATATATTTGGACGTTAGTCGGTATCACAGTAGACTATTTTAAAATTTTTGTATTTTTAAACAATTCCAAATCATTCATAAGATGTTAAAGTGATAAAATGAAGTCTGTCTGAACTCAAGTTGATTGCTATTCTGAAAAAAAAAGATAAAGAACTTGAATATGAGTTTTGTAACACGTAGATATAACACCTTTGTGCCAAGTCATTTAAAAGAAAGAAAAACATAAAATATAAGACTACTCAGAAATACAGGTGAAATACAGTACTCTGAGTGGGAAAACACGCAGGCGAAAATGGGCCATCACACAATGTTTTTGAAGTCATACCCATACAGAATACGTCGCAGATGCTCTGGTCTGAAGTCACACACTACATTAGATAATGCTTTACTCTCTTGAGGCATCATCCAACGTTATTTGTCTTTTATCCAATTTGTAGTGGACATTTTTTACTATTGACATCATAATATAACAACCGAGATAACACGGATTGAGCTTTCTGTAGATATTGACTAAAAATTCACCTACATTTTATTATGAGACACCTCCTCGAAACCAGCATTTATTTTGCAGACATGAAAAATACCTTTCATCAGGACAGTCGAGATATGTTTCACAAGCTGAAAAAAAAAAATTCTAATTATCTTTTGTTTTTATGTCAATTATGAAAATGTTAAACTGCAACTGAACTACACCTACACATTGTTACAGTATAGGCAAATTTATCATCATCAATTTTCATTTACTGTAATGGCGATCTGACGGATTTAAGTACAGGTTGTCAAACTGTTTGTATACGGAAACATTTTTATTTCGATTAATATATTTGAATGGAATAATTACAGTAGCGTAATCAGAAATTTTCGGTGGAGGGTGGTAATTTTTGTTTTGAAATTCATATTACATTTTTACGAGACTCATACGCTTCTAATAATTTATTTACTTATCTGATTAGATGCAATTTAATGGCGACTGAGCGAGAACCGGACACCTCAAATTCCTAAAATTTACTATAAAACTGTGATATACTTAAAAAATGTTCACGTTTATAGAGGAGAGTTTCTTCATTCCTTTCAAAGTGCTACCAATGAAAAAAGGTGGCGTTCAAGTGGAATTTCGTTGCAGAAAGACAGAAAGATCCTCATAATTTTCTGCACATTGTCACGCTTTTTATAGCTGTTAATTTTCCTATTCTCGTTTGTAAATAGGATCTTAAATAGTATCAAACATCGGTGTCTGGTGTTTGAGATCTTGCAGCGCTCCTAGTTACCATTGTCTGGTTACCATTGCATCATTTTCACAAGTTGACTTGAGACCATGGACATGCAGCAGAATTTTTTATTAAGCACGAGCCACAAATAGACCCATACATAACACAGAAATAGCCTCTTTCTGACTTATTACTACGCGAGACTACCTCTGGGCAGGTCGAATCCTTGTGATTGATTTATACTGACAAAATATAGTGAATTCATTGTGATGTACACTGGCACAAAAAAACGTTAGCACCATCATAAAAACAACAATCGTACCGATAGGCAAATAGACATTTGTCATTACAATCAAAGACTACGCTTACCAATAGTATAGTCTAATATAGTCTAATGAGCAGAATTTAAAGAAGGAAATTTTGAAACATGTATTCAAATATGACATACGTATCGTAAAAAGCTGCAATTAAGTCATCGAGCTTTGACAGTAAGTTGATTTAGTGACATTGAAATAAAATAAAGAAATTGAGTCTTTCCCAATCATCTTTTGGTAAGTATGAGTCACTGATGGATTGCGTCGATGAGACGCGGTCGTTCTGTGACGCATGCTTAACAAAATAAAATTGCTGCTCGGATTAGATGCGGTTACACGTCATGGCCTAGTGGTTAACACGTCTGTGATTTGCAAAATCTGAGCTTCGGCAAGCCGGACTCGAAAACCGCTGTCCACCGGTCAACGCCATAAATCGGCTATTGCGGGTTGCTTAACATAAAATTAGCTGTGAATAATTCTAATATTTTTGTCCAAATCATTTGAAAAGGGCGATTAAAATGGAAAATTCGCGACCTCGGTCAAACTAGCAACGAATTCATTCCTAAATAATACCATTTTTTCTCTGGCGAAATGTATACTACTGTTTAAACTTGCGAGTAATATTTTTGCGCGTGTATACTAATATTTTCAAGGAATATTTTGGCCGAAAATTGAACGCTGGTCGGTTTATCTCTACGGAATGTCAACTAACTGCCTTGTACTTTTTTGCTGCTTCGATTGATTTTGAGTTATTTATTTGGACGATATAAAAACTGCAAAAAATACGCAGGAATATATATGCCAATTTTACCAAGATTGCACTAGTATCCAAATTAAACAAATATCTTTGTTAAATTGCAAACGTGTGTAAATAGAAACACCAAACATATGTTTAATTACAGATAGCGCAGAGAAACTCAATAGGTAAAGCTCTGCGAATGCGATTCGAGCTGATCATCTTGACGCAGGTTTAAATCCAGCGAGGGTCAATGATTATTATATGCTAGAGGTCTAGCGGGCGCCTCGCTACGGATCGTGGTTCACGTAAGCTCTGCTTACGGCCCCCTCCACCAACCAGCTACATTCATACACAGGAAAAACGAGAAATATGTTGAGCCAAAAACCTTCACCCCGATTAGGGAGAGTTTGTGATTCGCCATATGACTCATTTCATTTACCTCAACAATGCATATATCTGTGTCTGTATATATTGTGCTATCTAATATTTATTTTTCAAATACTTTCCTTCTATAGTCACCATTCAGGCGTACGTGTGCACTGAATTTTATATCCACAATTTGCCTTTATTTCCCGTGAAAATCAGGCAAATGGCATAACCGTAGCCATGTGAAAAGACTTGCTAGAGAAAATACCCCGATATTACCGTTAGGCGAAAAGGCGCGCAAAGCCGCTTAACTCAATTCTACAATCCCCATATCATGCTTGGCCGTGTCTTTAATAACACCACATTTTGAGCAACCAATTTTTTTCTCTTTTATCAGATCGCCTTCCTTTTGAGGCAGATGATCCATTTTAGGTAAATTCTTTATCCATTTCCATCTAATTTTATTCAATGAATAAATGTGATCCCGCGAGGTCTACTACTAAAGTTTTATTTTTTTTCTCAAGAGGCTACTAGAAGCAAACAAAGTGTTGGATGGGCCAACCCTGACCAATGCCAGAAATCAAGATAGCGGTTTATTTCCACATTTGCTGTTTTTCGCTCAGTTGATGTTTACATTTGTCAAAGAACTTTTTTTTCAAATTCGCTCTAA
>OZ023144.1:16476493-16490827 GCA_963675895.2 Styela plicata | reverse complement strand
TCCGGAATGGTAGTATCAAATTGACCCTCTAACGTAGTTCAATCCATTACAGATAAAGTATAACATTTGTCTTTTCAGATACAAACAAATGATTCGGAAAAAGGGTAATGGCACGTAGAACTGTTTCCAACAAAATCGCTTCATGTTTAAAACTATGGAGATTGTACCTGATGGCGATTTTCATTTAATTTTGACTAAACTTAGTTTATAAGCATGGTTACATGCTTATGAATGTGTTTCTGTGGCAGCGTCGCCCTATTGAAACTTTTCTCACTATTTGCACAGTTAAGGTTTCTCTAAATGGGACATGTTAGTGTTGGATATATTATACCTGCCTTTTTCCTTTTTTGCGATATTAATAGAGTTTATATATAAATGCTGATCTCTGCTAATGAGTTGCACAAGTACACGTAAAGTGTAGTATTTTGAAATTTTTCATATATTTCCGAACGATAATAAAATCATTGAACACATCTTGTATTCGATAAAATATCTTCTGTCTGCGTCTGGCCGATTCTAAAAAAAAATTAAATTTAAACATATGTTCGGGGATTCCGACCAATGAGGTAGAGAAATAAAAAGAAGTAGCACAGTCTAAAATACCCGTAAAGGTAATTTATTTAGGTTTTTGTTTAGATATTTTAGTATAGAACCGGAAAATCGCGAAAGTATCGCGCCACGTAGATGCAATTTATCATCAGAATCGTGTACCCATCTAAATCAGAAATTTTATTTTGCTAAGTATGTGCCACAGATGAACCGTGCCGAAGCGAAACGATCCACCAGCGACTCATACTTAAGAAAAGGATGCAAAGAAGTGTTGGATGGTTTTTCAATTGTTCTGTTTTAATTGTTTCTCGCCCATAGTGGGGTTGTTGATACTAAACTGTACACTATATCTCTGCTATATGTGCAATTGTTAGATGTTTAATTAAAAGTCGCTATTATTTATTCCCCAGCTAAATTTTAATTCCTATGTTTATAAATTACTTCTATATCCTTGAAAATGATTTTAAATGGATTGTATAGAACAACAACTGATTAACAATCAGGATAGGTACTGAACACTAATTATACGCGAATGCTACCAGGATCAAAATTGTAAAGGCAAAATAAAAACAAATATAATATAAATATGTATTAATAAAAATAAAATATTTTCCTGCGTAAGTACTGTAACAAGGTTGAAGAAAACCGCTAGTGATATTTATTAAAAACCGAACCTGGTATTTATTTTGCTTCCCGATTCAACCAACATTCATGCTGATTACAATATTGGCCCATAGGGCAGTCGGCGTTTCTTTTACAAGCTGCAAAAATACCTATTATTTTGTTATTCTAAATATCCAATTTTTGTTTGCTTTTCTATGAACGTGAGCACCAGCGATTAGTAGAAGCGATGCACTTAGACAGTTATCTAACTTTGGCGATACTAAGATAAAACTATACAATTATGGGCTGTTGATGGAAAGCATCGCTCAATAACAATTTCATTTTGTCAAGTCACAGATGGAACGCGTTTCATCGACGCGCTCAATCAGTAGCCCATGCTTAACAGAATAAATTTTGTATTAATTCTCCGAATGTGCGCCGTTATACGATCTATCAATACCCTCGCCAGGGCATGAGGTCACAATTGCCTTTATTTAATTAAGTAACAAACTTCGTCAAATGTTTGCACGTGAAATATATATCGACGGATTCCACAATAATTTAGACTGGCTAAGTGAAGTAAGACAAAAATCCTATAATATGATATCCTGTGCAAGACATGTAGGTGTAGGTTCAAATAGTTTTTCTGGCGTATTTCCTGTTAGTAGGGGGCGCGTGGAAGGAACCGTGGCTACCGAATTCCCTGTGTTGACTCAATCGATAAATCGTTGCGAATACGCTTCGAGCTACATACCTCTAATATCTGGTTTGTAATCCCATGAGGGATAATTATATGCGAGAGTTGTGCTGGGCGTCCCGTCGGTGCACGATGGTTCACGCAAACACTGCATATAGGCTTTGTCAACAAACCTTGCCCATGCGCAGGAAAAATTGGGTAAAATGTCAAACCAAAAAATCTCACCCCTCATTCTGAAAGAATGTCTACACGAGAGATTGCAGTTTTCTATGTGGCTATACCGTATTCTCGCCTTTCCTCTCTTATATGATAAAAGGAAATCATATCTTAACATATTGCCGAGAGCGCATAAAACTCGTTGTGCAAAGAACACACACTTATTATATAGCGGTTCCGATTGCGACATCATCGGCTTAGCAACTTACTTTTAGGTTGACAAGCCATTGTTAAGATCACCATAAAAACAGCAATTGTTATGATTGTTAAAACTAGATTCCTCATTATCATCTGGACGTTCTGTGTACTTTCTAAGATTTAAAATTCTGTATTGAAAAAAATTTCTGATGCGGTGATGAATATAGAAGTTAACTCCTCCGTTGGTATTAGGATTCGAGGACAGAAATCTTTGTAAACTGATTTTTTATATTTTAAGAGTCATTCTCTTGACTTCGAAGTATTAGCGACAGGATGGTCGAGCTTGTCAAGCTATTAAAACAAGAGTTGAGTGGCGGATATTGCCAAGTTATAAACGCCGTCTAGAGCAGATATCACTCATTGCACTTTATCGAAGCGGTTCAGTTCTGTTTGAGCGGTTTTCGGCTTAGAGTGCAGTTGCTGGTACTAGATTTTGTAGTAGCGTTTTGCCAAATGTAAGTAGCTATTAGCTTGTTACTTTTTGGGCTCTGCTTTTACCTTCAGTGAGAGTGAAAACGGGCAGATTCGAAATAAATACAAAAATAGACTGAAACTTAAATAGTCACGTGATAGTTGCGCAAATTACGTTGACGTTTTTATTGGAAATCGATAAAACTTTATAATTGGAGACAATTGCCATTACATAGAAGATTGCAATTCTACTTACTTACTCACTCACTCACTCACTCACTTACTTACTTACTAACCCACTTACTTAATTACTTACTTACTTATTTACTCGCTTGCCCGCTTGGTCGCCTCGGTTTCCTATTCTCTGATACATTGCAACAAAACTATTCCAATATTTTTTAAACATTGTATTGAAAATAACGTTAACAAATTTGTGCCATCCTTCTTCGGTAGCTCTGAAATTTTGACATCAGTATGCCTCAGTCACGTTGTCTAAAAAATGTGTATTGCGGATATGCAATGTTTCAGTAATAATAGTAAGCTTCTTTTACGGATATAATTTTGCACCGGTATACATTTTCGAGGAATATGAAGTTCATTTCCACATGAAATATGATACTTTGTGTTATTCCGTGGCTTGTGAAACATTTGGATTGTTTTTGGGATTTGATTCTGAAAATCAATTTGCCAACTCATGATGTTTTCTTAAGAGGTTCGGCCACTCTTGCACGACATTCAATCAAAGTACTAAGCTACGCTACATATGCAACCCTAACGGTGCTAATAGATGTATGGGTCTTCAGAGAAATTTCTCACGGCCTTAATATCTCAACCAAGATTAACATAACTTAATACTGTACTTAATATAGTTGCCTACTTTTTTATTACTCTAGTATATACATAGTATATATGATAAAAGTTGTTCTAATATGGTTTAACATGTTTCATCGCAGGTTGAAATTTCGGCTTCGAGTCGAGGCGAGCAAGTCCGGCTTGCTTATCCATGCCTCCCACTCAACCCAGGGTGTAATAACTTGGGTAGGTTAGGCCGAACAGGAAAAGATCATATCTTTCCAGGCATTACAACCCTGCCCATCTATAAGTGGCCTTGGACAGGGTGATCCACTCCAAAAAGTGGCTATAAAAAATTTTATTTGATGAAACTGAATTTTGGAATCCAATCTCAATTTTAAATATAATAGAAACATAAAACGCAGAGCTACTTTGATAGTATTTCCCCGAAGTCACTCAATACACCCTGTAGCACCTTAGATTTTCTCGGCCTGAGCGGAAAGCAAAAGGATTCCAAAAAAGCACTATCTCTGCTGTACAGACTCGAGCAAGGGCTGATCCAATATATGAGAGCATGTTAAAACTAGAACGAACAACGATGGCTTGAGCATGAATTTATTTTCATTCAAAAATAGTTGATTCAAGTGAATTTATTTTTCCCATGAGTATGATGAATCATCATTAGGTGTGTCATTTCTCAATCATTCTTGAATCAAATGTCGAATAAAAGAACTTAATTGTCAATGATTCAATGTCGAATGTTTATTTAATGCCATTCAGTAATCTGAAACGAGAAAGAATTAATCATTAAGATTTATATCGCGTATCTATACCTGAAAAAATATGAAAGAATTGTGCCCTGTAGAGTAACCACGGCCTAAGGATTGTACGAACGTATATTCATTTGTGACGTATCTCACGAGAGAATCAAAACACAAAAAAGTGAGGAATGGTTTTACCATCGCCCAGGACAGATACACCACTCACTGCACTCTATAGTAATTCAGTTCTCTATAAAATGTTTTTCCCTCAGAGTTAATGCTATTAACTCAGAGTTAATAATGTTTTTCCCTCGTCAGTTAACTGATAGTAGGATCTGATTGGCCTTGCTTGCATACATTAGAAATTTAATTTTTTTTTTTTAAGCATATAAGCCACAGAGGGACCGCGCCTCGGCGGCGCAATCCATCAGTGACATACGCTCAACAAAACTTGTTTTGACCAAATTTTTCTGACCGACATAGTTATGTTTACTGCGAAAAAGAATTTGTCTGGTTTCCATGTGTCAGGTGTATAAGAACTCCAATAATGATTTATAAATATGTATCACTGACGGACTACTTCATTCTTGGTGTTTTTATCAACGTTTTAAAAACTCTTATTATTGCAAAACATATTTAACCCAGGATATATAAACACAAATCAATGTCTTATTAACTACTTGAAGGTAGAAACAATAAAAGTCCGTGTTTTTTATCAGTTTGTTCCAAGCAAGGCCGAAAGTAGCGTATGAAAAGAGCCAACCAACGACAACTCAATTGGCAAAGAGTTTCTTTAAAATGTTATAACAGCATCTGTACTCTAAGCGGGAAACATCCCATAACTGAATTGAACCGCCATCGCCAAGTGAAGTGCAGTGAAAAAGTAAAAAGTAGAGGCATCGTGCAGTGAAGAAGTAAAAAGTAGGGGCATCTGCCAGTTCGAGTTGTTCCCTTTTTTAAATACTCTCTACTATTTATTACACAGAGTACAGGCCAAAGTATTTCGAAAAATATTATTATGAACAACTATAATATTCAGCATGACCAATGCTTACAAGAACGTTATTTGAAATTATTCAATAAAAACATAAATGCTTTTGTTTAAAATAACGGAAATGTCACCTCGAGGTGTAACTCGTAACCAAACGCTTTGATGCTTCAGCCCAGAAATATGAGGACCTGTTATACAAGTATACTGTCCTCCGTCGTTCTGTGTGATATTATTTATCATGAGTACGTCATTCATATACATCGTTTTATTTGAATCAGCAACCTGTTAACATATTGTGCATTAAAAATTACGTTGTCTATAGAGAAAGTGGTGAATTACAAATGCGCCCCCGCAAAAAAAAAAAAAATCACCCGCAAAACGGGTCACTCGTAAAAAAGTCGTTTTTGCCGAACTTTTCACTGACTTCTATGTGCATAAACATGGTTGGCGAAGAATGTGTAACTAGCGGTTTCGTGTAACACTCTGCGCCGGAGAGGGGCCCAGCAAACATTTTGCATGTAGTTGCTCCGAACTTGATTCGAACCTGCGCCAGGACGATCGGAGATGCGGATTCAAAACCATCTTCCAAAGTTTCCACACGCTTTTACCAATTTATCGCACCTAGCATTCATATTATTATTAATAATATTATTATATTTACCGGAATGGAAATTCCTCGGAATCCTTCGCCATTCCATGTCCATGTGAAAATTGAGGAAGTTTCGTCATAAATCTCACACTTTAATCCAATGTCCTCTCCTTCAACAGCATTCAAAAATGTTGGCATCGATTTTCCCGTTTTTTCTATAATTATAAACATTAATATTATTGCTGTAAGATTCGGCAAAAGAGTAGGCTCAGGAAAAGGTAAAATTAGTAAAATGCTGAAAGCTCGAATCTACAAGTGAGAAATCTGTTTTTCAACCCATTTAAAATATCACCACATAAATCAAAGCAAATTTTATTCGATTCTTAAAGAATGTACCACGGGGGCAAATAGAAATAAATGAAGATTCATTGATATGTTTGTACCTTGAAGATGATAGATTTTTTCCTTAAAACAACAGTAAAAAAGTAGTGGTCCCTCGCCTTCTTTTCGTTTTTTCTATATACAATGCACCTTTTTGTCATTATTAATCATTTTAGTGTAAAAACAAAACTAATGCAAGTCAACTATCATCTATTCAAACTTTAATTTTGTCGAATATAAGACACAGAGGAACTGTTTTTTGTTACGATTTTTTCCTGAGCAATGCTGATCATTATTAGCATATAAACACTATAACTAGAATTGCATTGGACAAACAGATTTGTTCAGACTACATCAAAAGTCCAAGAATATTTTGTTAAGAATGTGTCACTGATGGGATGTGTCGACAAGACGCGGTACATCCGTGGCGCATGCATGAAAAAAATGAAATTTCTGATTGGCGAAGCGGATCCATAAACTTCCAGTGAGGAGGGATAATTTGAATTAACAGATCCATGACGTCATAATGCGTGTCGCAAGTGAATAATTTCAAACCCAAAAATCACAATTTTAACTGCCAAATGAAAAATGTTTAAATATAAATGACGTCGAAGATGCAATATTTTTTCGAGTAAAAACGATATTTTTATGTTTAAAACAAGGTACAAAATTGTAGTTTACACGATTTTTATTGATTGTAACAATATTAAAATTAATTTTTTTTTAACTCAGAAAACGTTTTTTTCTCTCATTTCAAAGGACAACGAGTTTGAGTTCCGACGAGTCCGGCTCGTTAATCCACACCCATCACACAGGGTGTGATAACTTGGGTAGGCGGAGTCGAGACGTACAGATTATATCAGTCCAACTCTAACCATGCCCGTCAATAAATGGCTGCTAATACATGGCCTTGGTAGGAGTGATCCAATTGAAATTGTGGATATAATTTATTTTCCAGTGGGGGGAGGTGGCGGGATTTTATGTATCCCCTCTTTTATTAGCGCCTGGTTGTGTTCACTTTTTGTTTTTTTCATCTGTAGTAGTTAGGGGGAAAGTACTTTGGGGAAACAATATGGAAAATAGGCATGTGTACTAAAGTCACCGTAACATTACCAGATAACTTCTCACAGAGTAATTATATTAGGAGGCATAACAAATACAATGAGCTATAAACCAACCATTCCATTATGCCCCATCTAGTGGTTAGAAGTTCAGAAACAGTACACAATGCCTGTTCACACTACTAATATAGTACACGAATCAGAAAAAAAAATGTTAAGAAACATCCTAAGCATGTGCCATTGATTGATTGCGTCGATAAGACGCGATCCATCTGTGACACATGCATGAGAGATTGAAATTTCCTATTCGGATACTAAATAAAATGGAGAATCCACTTAAAACTTGGACTCACAAAAAATGCAAACCTTGTGTAGTTTTTGGTAATACTGTGAGCCATGCACTATGATGTGAAATTCCGATCGCATTACCAGCAAGACAGATATACTCCCCGGCATCCGCAAATGTAACATTTTGGAGCTGTAATATTGACTTATTTGCGCTTCTAGTGTAAGTAGATGTCTGTATTGTTTGTATAAAACAAAATTTCAAAAGTATAACTCAATCGTCCATTGGTACAAATTAACAAAGAAAAAATGCTGGATTTTTTACATGAACGATACCAAAGTTTTAACTAGAGCTGGACAAAAACGAATTATTTTTAATTCAAATCAGATTAGGATAATTTTCTTGAATCGGATGGTATGAATAATTCCATATAAATTTTTACTATGACAATTTGTCGCTATTCTGAAAATCAAGAAATTTATGGTCACGAATTACCTATTTTAGCATACACAGACTTAGGGGCAATGTTGGTACAATTCAAACCTGAAGTCTAAGAAAAAAAATTTGGATGTTACGGATGTTACCAACGCTTAACAAAACACATGTTTGGTAAATATTTTCCTTGTTATGGTCCTATCCAATCTAAAATTAGACGGAAGCTATTGTTATGTCAAGTATCAGTACTTTTCTAAGCATTTCTAGGACCTTATCTTTATTGAAAATAAAACGATGTGTAGATAGATTATGATGGTTTCGTCGTAAAACGAATGAACAAAATCGCGCCGAAACGCGTTAACATTTGAGTGGCTTTTCAAAATTCTTTAGTGAATTATGCGAATTTTAGAGGTCCGGTTCCTGCGCAGTCGCCAGTAATAGGATCTAGAGGAGTTAAAAAAGTCTTCAACAAATATATATGAATCAAATGAAGTATTAAAATATTTGAAGCGAATTAGACAGGTAGAAGTGTATTATATTCCTGCAAGTCCATACTTTCATTGTGTATGTTTTTAATTCAGTTATAGTCTTTCAACTTCTCAATAGTTGACATAAAAATAATTCGTAATAAAAATAGTATTTGTTTTCAGCTTGTGAAACTTATCTCGACTGTCCCAGTGCGGAGTATGAATGTACATCAAAAAAAGAATGTTGGGTACCTGGGGGTGTAATGCCATAAAAAGTAGGTAATTTTTTATTCAAAATTCACAAGACTGTTTTGTCGGTGGTTAAATTATGACGTCGAGGGTCAAAAATATTCACCACAAATTGAAAATAGACAAACGTTAGATGATGCCTTAAAATAGTAAAAAATACCTACTGAAGTGTGTGGTGAATTTAGACGAGAAAAAGAGGCACTTGCACACTACCATTGTAACGGTTCAGTTTTGTCTGAAATTGCTTTTCATTAGGAGTATTGTATTGAACTGCATTGTTGAATCTTGTAGCTCTTTGCGGAAAAGTCTTTGGCCGATTTTTATTATAAGTGCTGCTTACAGACTTGGTTAAACTGAAGTTCAATAAATTAAAAATAAGGACAAATTGTTTATGACAATGGGCATATCTGACGTAGTTACTCAAGCTGACAAAGACGCAAATAATCAGCAATGAGGATGAATATGTAGTATAGTATATCTTTTACAATTTACTTGATATAAACGATTTATTATGAAATATCGGACTCAATAACTCAATATGTTTTATTCATTTTCCCACAGCACTATTCATAAATATATTATTCTGTACTCATTTTTTCTAATTCCCATTATTGTTTCCTTCAGCGCAATAATCAACTTGAATTCAGACGATACATGTGAAAACTTCCATATGGACAATATCTTAACAATGATTTTTGAACAAATTTGGAAATACATAAAATCTGAAAATAATCTAAGTATATAAAGTGTTCTCGTTTATTATAACCCTTTTTATATACCAGTGATCCCAACAAACGCAAGTTTCCCCTCTCAGTTGTAAGCACTGTAACAAAAGTAAATTAGCCTTCAATTATTCCGCCAATACACTGGTAGGTGGAACCGCTTGGAATAGTTCAACTAATTTGAAATACTGCAATGGAAATCTTCAAATGAGTTACCAGAGAATCGATTTTCTTTAGGCAAAAAAGCTTGTATCGAATGCAGTACCAGCAAGAGCATACTAAGTTAGCAAATCATAGGGAATACTTAGCGCAAAGATACAACGTCCAAAAAATCATTATATAGCCTGGAGTGCCGTTAAACCACCTACCACTTCGTGAAGTGTTTTATTTTAAATTGGCTAATGCATATGTAATACACAATTAAAAAGCTTACACAAAACATGTCCGAAATTCTCAATATTCCCGCTTTCAACGGTTATCTGTCAACAATTCGCTCATCTCTTCCGTTCCACCATTTGATTCAAATAACTGATTCTTTTTTTATTTACACACAGTGTACAATAAAGACTGTGTCGGACGTGTCGAGAATCCCTATAATCGCCGATACCGAAACATCGGCACATTCTAAAAATATATACCTTTACTCGGATGACCTGGCCTAACATATCCTTTACTTTATTGCAAATCCTCTACTGCAAATTATTGCATTTAAAATTAAGTATGAGTCACTACACTATTTAACTAGAACATATATAAATATGCTTATGGTATAGCTGATTTATATAAGTTCATGTTAGCTAATTAAAAATTGAATTGCAATATAATAACGAAGCTTTATTTAGAAATATGACGTTGAGATACCTATTCAGCCTACATATCGCTTCACGTGCAATAGAGACGCCTTTTGTCTCAAAGTTATTCAACATTTATAAATCAGTCTAATCTTCAGTCACTTTTCTCAAATATAAAAACCTGACCATAAAATTTAAATCCTGCCTAGAAAGCTTTTTATATCTTATGCCTGGAGCTTTCTACATCTTATACCTATCTTTAAAGGCCTAGAAAGCTATTCACATTTTTTGATTTTCTAAAATCTGCATAATTTTCAGTCACTTTTACGACAAACTACTGAAACTGTTTAAAAATAGGTCCGCATCCACACACGATGCCCTATAACCTGTATAATGGCAAAGTATATAAAGATTAACTTACAAGAATGCAGATATTAGCGATAATCATTGTTTTTACGTCCTACAAATAAGGACAGTCCCAGGAGTATATATTTTTGTATAACATATTTCCAAAGTAGTTATTCACTGATATTGTTTATTTCTGAACGAAAATAAACTCATTGCAATTATTATATTGTTGAAGTTCTCTCAATGAAAAGCATCGACCACTCAAATAGAAAAGAACAACTATAATAATATGTAGTACCACTCTAAGTAGAAACGCTTCAGACAAATTGAACCGCTAGAATAAAGTGTAGTTAGAGGTATCTGCCCCAGACGATAGTGAAACCATCTACATTTTCTGGGCTATTGTAGAGATGCACAGCTCGAGGATATGTCATATTAAAAAATTCTACTAATAAGGCGGTTTTTAATTTACAATTACCTTAATTTAATATAAATTTACTGCAGTTAAACACTCATTTATAAATCTGACTTATATCATCGCACCACGGGTGTTAATACGCGCATATATTGCTGAAAACCCTTATCATTACATGCGTATTAAAATTTGAGGAAGCATATATTTATGCATGATTCAGAGCAATCCGACTCATAAGTTACACTGCAACACGAATAAAGTAAAATTGCCTTCCTTCGACAGCTATTATACTGGGTAACATCGAAATAAAAAGATTTCAACCATAAATGACTTCAAGTTCTGGAATTATTCAATTACTGCAAACGAGTGGTAAATTTACCACATTTTGTCAAAGTGAAGTCAGATCTGGGAAATTGCCTGACAGCAGTTCGTAGAACAATTTCAATGATTTCAAGATGCATTGTCGATTGTCAACGGAAAAATATTTTTTGCAAAACAACTCCATTCGAGTTTATTCAACACAATAGTGAAATTGTCAGGCCACGACTAATCGACGCTGATCATACGTACACTGTAACAAAAGTACAATGAATTTATTGTTTTTCTGCAGGAAATGCATACTTCCAAAGTTGAAAAACGCCATGTCGATGATATTTTTGCCAATTATGGGATGTTGATGGAGCGCACCTTCGCGGTGGCCAAAATAGTCAATTATGAATACATGTAAAATTTTCTTGCTTACAACATTCATATTTCCACAATTTAAATTCAATCTAATATATTTCACAATTGCTTGAATGTGATTAAATTCTTTTTGCGATTAATTCGATTCGAATTCGTGAAAGATAGTTAAGCGCCCATTGTTCACTAATTACTGTCATTTCCAATTAACAAAAACAATTTGTAAAACCATTGATAACGTATAACAGAACAATATTAATATGAATTCCTGTGACACGAGATTAACTCCATTGTTTATTTGCTTATTTGCTTTACTTCCTGCATCTAATGTTCTTTCTTGCTAGAAAACTTTGAGAAGGGCACCTGGAATAATTTTGCCGATATTTATTACAATATAGATAACAATTTAAAACAATACCAAAGCACTTCTATTATTGGATCTAGTTGAAAGGGCGTGATACGGGCGGAGAACTAACCCAATGTGATGTCATGGCCTATAACATATTGACGTGAGCGCTGCTCAATTCTCCTTTTGTTGGATCTCCTTTAAAATTTGAAGGGAGAGAGGTGCGAATATGACTGTATCTCCGATGGAATGTCCCTTCCGTTTTGAGGTACTTAATTGTTATTGTTGTGTAAGTTGGGAGATGTTACCAAAATTATGTATCTAATTTTTGTTTGCTTTTCTATGAACGCGAGCACCAGCGATTATGAGAAGCGATGCACTTTGACAGTAATTTAACTTTAGCGATACTAAGATAAAACTGCACAATTATGGGCTGTTGATAAAAAGCATCGCTCAATAACAATTTTATTTTGTCAAGTCCCAGATGGAACGCGTTTCATCGACGCGCTCAATCAGTGGCCCAAGCTTAACAGAATAAATTTTGCATTAATTCTCCGAATGTGCGCCGTTGTGCGATCTATCAATACTATCGCCAGGACATGAGGTCACAATTGCCTTTATTTAATTAAGTAACAAACTTCGTCAAATGTTTGCACGTGAATTATATATCGACGGATTCCACAATAATTTGCACCGGCAAAGTGAAGTAAGACAAAAATCCTATAATATGATATCCTGTGTAAGACATGTAGGTGTAGGTCCAAATAGTTTTTCTGGCGTATTTCCTGTTAGTAGGGGGCGCGTAGAAGGAACCGTGGCTACCGAATTCCCTGTGTTGGCTCAATCGATAAATCGTTGGGAATACGCTTCGAGCTACATACCTCTAATATCTGGTTTGTAATCCCATGAGGGATAATTATATGCGAGAGTTGTGCTAGGCGTCCCGTCGGTGCACGATGGTTCACGCAAACACTGCATATAGGCTTTGTCAACAAACCTTGCCCATGCGCAGGAAAAATTAGGTAAAATGTCAAACCAAAAAATCTCACCCCTCATTCTGAAGGAATGTCTACAAGAGAGATTGCAGTTCTCTATGCGGCTAAACCGTATTCTCGCCTTTCCTCTCTTATATGATAAAAGGAAATCATATCTTAACATATTGCCGAGAGCGTATAAAACTCGCTGTGCAAAGAGCACACACTTATTATATAGCGGTTCCGACTGCGACATCATCAGCTTAGCAACTTACTTTTAGGTTGACAAGCCATTGTTAAGATCACCATAAAAACAGCAATTGTTATGATTGTTAAAACTAGATTCCTCATTATCAGCCGGACGTTCTGAGTACTTTCTAAGATTTAAAATTCTTTATTGAAATATAAAAAGTGGTAAAAAATATTCAAATCTATAAATAAAATAATATTCTCAAAAACAAAAATTAAGTAATAGACATCTTTTGGCAGGTATGAGTCACTGATAAATTTTATATGCGGCTCACGCTTGACGAAATAAAATTTCTGATGCGGTGATGATAATAGAAGTTAACTCCTCCGTTGGTGTTAGGATTCGAGGAACGAAATCTTTGTAAACTGATTTTTTATATTTTAAGAGTCATTCTCTTGACTTCGAAATATTAGCTTCAGGATGGTCGAGCTTGTCAATAGTTGAGTGGCGGATATTGCCAAGTTATAAACCCCGTCTAGAGCAGATATCACTCATTGCACTTTATCGAAGCGGTTCACTTCTGTTTGAGCGGTTTTCGGCTCAGAGTGCAGTCGGTGGTACTAGATTTTGTAGTAGCGTTTTGCCGATTGTAAGTGGCTATTAGCTTGTTACTTTTTGGGCTCTGCTTTTACCTTCAGTGAGAGTGAAAACAGGCACATTCGAAATTAATACAAAAATAGACTGAAACTTAAATAGTCACGTGATAGTTGCGCAAATTACGTTGACGTTTTTATTGGAAATCGATAAAACTTATAATTGGTGACAATTGCCATTACATAAAAAATTGCAACTTTACTCACTCCCTCCCTCACTCACTCACTCACTCACTCACTCACTCACTCACTCACTCACTCACTCACTCACTCACTTACTTACTTACTTACTTACTTACTTACACACGACGAAACTTTTGAAATTTTCCACGGTAAAAACTTACAAGATAATTTTTTTCTAGGTTTTAGCGCGCAATATTGCGCATGCGACAAAATGTTGCCTAACTCTGTATATCCTATAGATATATCCTATAGAACGATACCGGCTTTTTCGAGTAGTACATTTTGTCCCAGGCTAAAATCGGAAATGGGAATTTGAAACTAATTTTTCTTTAATTTTTTTATAAT
>OZ023144.1:16280697-16471953 GCA_963675895.2 Styela plicata | reverse complement strand
CGGCAAACACTTCAAACTTGGCTAAATTGCGTCGCAATACGAAAGAGATTAAAACAAACAACGTCTGTGATAAGTAATAAACAAAATCGCTATAAATGCATTACAAAATAGCAAACGACAATTCTCATAACACGCTTCATGTAATTGTATATCAGATTTAAATCAATTTATCAAAATTGAATAAAGACTGATGTCGAATATTCCATGTCTATTGTGTGGAGGCCAAAAAGTGAGTTTAATTTTTCACAGCTAAGCGCGAATTCCAGTAGGGTCGCAACTCATCAAAGGGCCGGATCTAAAAACGGTCCTTATTTAGGCGCCGTAGACTGGAGCTAAGCACATTGTTGGAGATCTCGGATTCGAATCTCGGCAAGTCCGACTTGCTAATCCATAACCACCTCTTTAACCAAGGTGTTATAGACCTTCTGAGTAATTCACTCAAATGGAGGAAAAATCTCGAATGTATTTGTTAATAGGCAAACCATATTGGATCAAGGGTGTGATGCCAAAAAAACTTCATGCTGAACCATTTGGAAATAATGTGAGGTTAAAGTGTCTTGTTGGCGGGAAACCTGATCCAATAGTTACTTGGTTTAGACATGGACGCATCATCAATGCAGGTGATCGGATTGGTGGTTTTAAGGTATGGGTGTCAATGTTTCAGAAATTTGAATCGATTCCAATTGCTTGCATTTAAAGCGAACCTAAGCAATCTCAGGAAAATAGATTCTTGTTATTTCCTCTTTTACGAACAGTATTTTCCCTGTCAAACTTTGCAAGCAAATATTTTTTACTATTTTTTTCTAGTATTTTTTTGATAATCTTGTTCAGCCCAGTTGTAAATCAGTACATTGCTTTTTTTAGTTTTTTAGTTTGCATTCGGAGTCGCTCGAATTGAAATTGTATTGTAAGCTAATATTGTTTCTTAAAACAGTTGGAAATAAGTTTTTTTTTTCAGAAAGCATTATATTCGAAAAGATTAGTTTCGAAATTATTTTATTCGGGATCCGATTAAAAAATATTCGAAACTGTCACAACTAGCCGTCACAATTTGGGATATTGGTTTTGAGGATTAAGCGCCAAATTCAGCCTAATATACAAGTAAATTAAGCCTCATCTTCCACCTCCTTCCGTTTGAATAATTTTTTAAATGAATGGTTAATTTCAGTATCGTACGATACGTTTTCTTGAAAATGGGTTTATTCCCAATCCTTGAGGAGATGTCCTCAATGTATGATGAAATGAAAGTTTGTCTGTATAGCTTGATTTAAACGGTATTTGAAATTAACTATATAAATATAATACTGTTCAAACATTTCTAATAAACAAAATTGCTGATATTTGACAATATTCTGCAGCAAAGTTATAATATTACGATTTACGCGCAAAATATATCAATATAGGAAAAATGGAAATCAAATTTTTTTTTAATCGAAATACGAACTCTGATACGAACTACCTACTATCTACTATTGCCAATAAGAAGTGTTCTTTAACATACATATATCACCCAAAACCCGCGTGCATATTAAACTTATTCCAATATTGATTTTGAAGTCAAATCATGATATATGCCAAATTTTACAACGTAAAATTTGGCATATTTCATGATTTTACTGCGAAATGGTTAAAATGTTTATTATTAATATTATTATTATTGCAATTTACTCTAAGCAAAGGGCCAGAAACAGCTGTCTAATGGCGGAGAGCTACTTAAAGATGTTGTACCAGCAACTGCACTTTCAACGGAAAAGATTTCAAACGGAACTAAACTGCCATGATAAAGTGTATTAATGGTATCTGCTCTGAGCGATGGTGAAATCATCTACCACTTCTTTGCTTCCTTTTAGTCGCTTTTACGACACGTACGAAATCCGTTTGAACTATTCTAAATGCCGTACATGTGGTCACATATCGGAAATTTCGTTTATCTGAAATGAAATTTAATTCTATTTTTATCGTGAATCGAGCCTAGTAGTATTAATGGGCAGAAATTTGCCTTGCAATCATTGCTTATGCTGAATACAATAGTCTTAAGTCAAATGCACTGCTGCTCTTGTTCCATTTTTTGCGTATTTAGTCACAGACTTTCTATTTCTTTAACAGTATCGTAAAAATGGACAAGTATTATTAATGAGGGGTGTTGTAACAGCCGATCAAGGAATGTACACGTGCAAAGCCAGCAATAAATATGGATCTCTCAATTATACTCATGAATTGCAAGTACACAGTAGGTGACTTTTTTATTTTCATCGAGGAGGAATAAAAAGGCATTATTCAATGGATACGAAGTGTGAAATGGCATGAAATGGAATTGTAGCGACAAAAAATTGAAAATAGATAAATTATTGAGAGAAACGTAAAAAAATAATGCGAAGTAAATAATCCAGGGTAACTCGACCAATAAGGACTATCATTGGCGGCAGAAATAATAGCTAACTTAGGGCTTAAACAATAAAAATACGGATATGTTATAGCAGTCCTCCATTGGATGTTTTCAAAACATTCTTCACCTTCAAATACGGCACTGGTTGCGGATACTACATTTTGATGCAGCTGTTTGCTTCTCAAGTAGGCGTGATTTGTCTTCATTTAGGCGCTGATCCCCCGACCTTGCTTAGAGTTATTTTTAATTAAACTTATATTACTAAAGTATGTGTAGTAAAAAAAACTATTTTCCTTTTCCCTCCGAAAACTTGTACAAATATTTCATTCCCTTTTGTTTCTTTTTTGCGAATTTAAATTTGTTCACGTTATTAACTGAATAGTGATGGCAGTACCACGAATTTTACACAAATCAAGGTTAAGTATTACTAGATGATCAAGTTTTACTATCCAAACTAGCTAGTATTTTGATTAAAAAACGGGTAAATTAGGTAATCAATGTTCGGCTTCATTCAATACATTCATATTCGTTTTGAAGACTAAAATTACCGATTGTTCACGATTGGTTTCATGTTAAAAGTAAGATTTACCAAGTTCTTTACTTGTTTTAAGTTGAAAAATAGGTAAACGCACCAATTTTGGCCCGAAAATACTCAGGTAAAAGTTCAAAAAGAAAACTTGGTACAAGTTATGTCATGCAATCTTGAAACTAACTAAGGGTGCTTTTAAAATATACCCTTTAAACTAAGTATAGTATAGGTAAACTCCGTACCTTCACCTAGAAATGCCGACATTAGGATTTACTTCATTAAACCGAACTTTTAAATATGCGTTCTGTATATTCCTATAACAAAAATTCCATAATATTCTGTTAAGTATGAGTCACTGATGGATCACGCAGCCGAGGCGTGTGTTTGTTATTTTGCGACTTTTTGCTTATTTTTCCTTTCTTTGTAACAAAACAGATCGAGCAGCCACAAGGCCGATTCTCCTGTACGGTCTACCGGCAAACAAAACTGTTCAAGTTGGGTCGAATGTAGAATTCAAGTGTGTAGTGTCGAGCGACAATTACCCTCATATCGAATGGTGGAGGCACAAAAAACTCGGTGGAGAAAACGGAGCTGAAAATGTACTCCTTCTCAAGGTACCTGAGCGATTTAAAATAAATGTCTCTATTAGGATGATAAAGAGAAAAATTTTCTAATCCGCGCATTACTTTTATTTTTGAAAAATTACTCGTTCGAAGAGACAAAGCTTGTCAGAGAGCACCCGACTCGCTGAGAAAAAAAGTGAATTGAGAGTTTTATATTAACATATAAGCGCGACGAAGGTACCCAAGAAAATTTTGCAGCCATTTGCAAGAAGCGGCAACAATTTAGCGAAAAACCTATTTGTAATGTTATAATTGGGTGCTGAAACGCAGAAACAATTCGCACAAAATTGGCGATTTTTGTAACTTTATTATAATTTTGGTGGTATAGGGCATTTGGGGCTTCAAATCCCTTCCCCGCTTCCACCACCAGTAGTGGGATGGTAACAAAAATGATAAAACCGCATTTACCATAAATTTGCGACAGAGTGCAATCTCTCCCCTCCACCTACCAAACCTTCAACTATCGAATAATCAGACTGAACTATATTTTAGCGTAGCATGCTCGTCGCCACATCATTGAGTTCGTTGTGTAGAGATTAATTCCAAATCTACAAAACAATTAAGAAAGATTATACAAGGTTGAAATTTGTGTTTTCAAAAATAAATTCAAAATTGCAAAGCAATATGCATCATATACTGTCTAGCTTTTAAAAGTCTATGGAAAGTAGTATTCTTCGGGGCAATGGTAAGGAGCGAATACAGGAACGTATATGGCGGTATATCAATGAACTACATTAATTATTTAAAAAAACAAAAAACAAATATGAAAATCACACTCGTTTTTTAATATTTTGCTCTTATTGCAAACTATCTTGTGCCCATAGGTGATTTAACTCTTTTTTTTTTGCCTGTCGTGTCTGATAACCGCCCGTCGTGTAGACTGTTCCTTGAATCTTATCATATGAACAATAAAACTCATTCCATGAGTTCACTTTTCCAAGCCTCACGGCTAAGGTTGTAAATTTTGGAAAGTTTCATGGGAGGTAATTTAACATCGGGAATTTTGACAAAAATGTGAATTAACGGGAATTTCCGGAAAAACTCTCAGGAACTTTCCATAAATTTTGTGTTGATAAATTCCAAAAGGGCTTCTGCATTCTGCAGCTTCTGCATTGTTACTATGGCCAGCCATTTAATATTATAAAAAACTATGCATCATGATCTAATAATTTTTGGTTTCGTGTACAGTAGTTTCGAAAATGAAAACAGTACTCACTGATAAACGATGAAGTAGCACGGAGTTAAAAATTAGAACAAAACACTTTTGAAAAAAATTTTACAAGGACCGTTCTAGGTTCAAGCAAATTGGAGACAATCTTTATTGGGTTTTCGTCCACTCCGATGAGCGGATGACGACTTCATCGCTTGCTTCTTTGATATCAACTTGAGTTGATTTGTTATTTACCCGTTAACTTGTGATTAGGCAGGCCTGGGCCAAACTGAATTCGTTTGGAATTCTACTCGGATTCGGATATTTTTTTCGAATCTGATCGTATGTCCACTTCTGTATAAATAATAAATAAGCCATTTTTACTAATACAAATTGTTTCTATTAGGAAATTCCAGAAATGTATAGTGATGAATTACTAATATTAACATAAAGAATCATGAAGGGAACGTATATTCAATTCACACTCGATGTCAAAGAGGAAAAAGTTCTATATTTGAACCACAGAATGCAATCGATTTTGTTCAACTTTGGCCAAAGTTGATCGCATTTTGCCATCGAAAATAAAAATTCATTTAGTAAGTTTTTGTTCCTATGAATGATTCCTGAATAATTCGAATAATTTATGCTTCTAATTATTTCAAATCACTGAATCAAATTGCCCAGCCCTACTTGTAATAAAGTTATCGGGGACTTTCAAGGTTGAATAACTATTCAATAACTAGTTTGGCCAAAGTTGATCGCATTTTGCCATCGAAAATAAAAATTCATTTAGTAAGTTTTTGTTCCTATGAATGATTCCTGAATAATTCGAATAATTTATGCTTCTAATGGTGTCAAATCACTCTTTTATTGGTACTTGTAATAAAGTTATCGGGGACTTTAAGAAGTTGAATTAACTATTCAATAAAAAATTGTTCCCTAATTACATAGATTTAATTATATAATGGTGTAAAATATCTTTTACGGTGTTTAAAATCTAAAAAGCAATTATGCAAAAATTCCCAACATTTCAATATTCCCGTCCCTTGAAAACTCCCGAAGACTCTCCACCCCTTTGCAACAGTACTCGCGCCGTATTTGACCATTGCATTCGAAGCCGTCTGACTAGTGATTTGTGGTAACCGCAAAGTCAAACTTTCATACCTACTCAATAAATATTTCCTTCCTAGGGTTCCTCATTATATTTTAAAGCTTCTGTAGTGTTCAACTCCCATCAAAGAAGCTAGATTAAGTGTTGTTTTTTTTTTTATAAATATAGTACATATATAGCTTCAAGAAATTTTTTTTCACTTCGGCTAAAAATCAGATATTTTCTTTTCAACAGCAATCTTGTTGCATATTGTAAGATGATTGAACTGTTCCAATGCCAAATAGGCCGGCAAAACAAACATTTGTTGGATTTTGTCTTTGCATATGATTTCTTCATTCATATATTTTGGACCAGCCAAATAGTGATCCCATACTCTACAAAGATTATATTATATACCGGTATATGGATCCGATTGATGATTTTATTAATTTATATTATAATATTAATATAATTTGATATAATATTAATTTAATTAATTAATTAATTATTATTTGCGTTACACTTACTTTACTGTATTAGTGGTAAAATATTTTTCTAAAATACAAGTAAATAATACTGAAGTTGGTCGGTTTCGTTAACTTGAACTGATCTGATTGTGATTGGTCTAAACAAGAATGACACGTAATTTCACAAAAATACTATCTTAAAAATTGAAAATTAGATATATATTTAGTAAAATATACTGTAACATTTGCTAATTTTGCTTACTTTTGCATCGCTGACTTTCTCTCAATTTTAATTCGATGCATCTATTTTACAATTTGAGCTTCCATTACGAGAATGTCACTACAACATACTTTTATCTTTTCCATTAAGTATTACGTACAAGCTAGACTTCAATCACCACACGAGAGCTTTGTAAGCAACACTAAAGTATGAATCCTTTTTTCAAGGTTCCTATGCTGCATAGCAAACTCCAACATAATACACCAAGTTTCCAACAAAATCTTTCTACCACAAGGAGATTCCAAGATAATTTCCCCTCTTGAAATGACGAATATAACTCGAGTTACGCAATATCGACAATATGACTCATTACACCTCAAATGGGTTCCAAGCACCACTTCGGGAATCTATTGTGTTCATTATTTCGCCGGTTTTGCATGCCAAATTCCAATACAGTGTATATCTTCCGAGATTCCAAAATTATGTAAAACAGAATATTGGACACCAGTCATCACAAAAGTCTCCATCTAACTCTCAAAATCAGTGTCAATCATTTATTGTCTAACCTCGGCCATCTTACATAATTTCATCTTGCTATGTCAAACATACGTAGAGTTACGCAATATCGGTAAAATGCGAGAACTCCTTCCACCAATGGCCTCAAAGCGCTACTCTTGAAATATATAAAGTTCACCAGCTCATATCTCCGGTTTTGCGTACCAAATTTTGATACACTGCATCAAATATCTTTCGAGTTATGACCAAGATAATTGTAACCCGAACATTGGACTCCAGTCACCACATAAAGACCCCATGCACAACTCCCACAATTAATATCGACCATATTTTCGGCGAATGCGAACTCCTCTCTAAGTTTCAGCTTAATACGCCCGATTGAACTAAAGATATCAAATGTCCTAAAAACGCTAGAACTCCAACCATCACAACACGTCTCCACCAACCATTCCTAAAAACATGAGGGTTATTCCCCCCCATACTCCCCACCACCTCAAAAAATTTCATTTCGATTGGTCAGATATTTTTCAATTTTCCGTGGTATACGCAAAATCGCTAACAAAATTACAAATATAAAAAAAACCTAAAATAAAATATATACCTTTACTGTTAAAGATTTTTTCAAATTCATTATGCGACGTATATACAACAACATTTCACCGTTCCTCATATAAACTGCTGTCATCGAGCCATTCCATATAAGAAGTTTCTGAGATTTGCATCTTCGAAAGTCACTGTACAAATAAAAATATTGTTTTATCATTTCAGACAGACTAAATTGAAGAATAGTTTACTAGTTTGTGTTCATTTTAAAAGGAAAGGTCGATTTTACCATTTTGCACCCGAAATTTGGCAAAGTATCTTGATTTTGGAGCAAAATAGTTCAATTCAATATTAAGTTAAGATTATTTTTTATCAGTGGATCACGTTATATTTTTACCACTGGGGCCGGGCCGATTTAATTCGTTGCATCTAATCGATCCGAAGCACAAAATTTTCGAACCAATATCGAGTCATTTATAGGGACAAAATATTGATCATTAGAGTGGGATGTTTATTTGAAATAACAAAATTGTCAGAATTCAAATTTCTTTTCTTAGACTTCAGGTTTGAATTGTACTAACATTGCCCCTAAGTCTGTGTATGCTAAAATAGGTAATTTGTAACCATAAATTTCCTGATTTTCAGAATAGCGACAAATTGTCATAGTAAAAATTTATATGGAATTATTCATATCATCCGATTCAAGAAAATTATCCTAATCTGATTTGAATTCAAAATAATTCGTTTTTGTCCAGCTCTAGTTACAACTTTGGTATCGTTCATGTAAAAAATCCAGCATTTTTTCTTTGTTAATTTGTACCAATGGACGATTGAGTTATACTTTTGAAATTTTGTTTTTTACAAACAATACAGACGACATCTACTTACACTAGTAGCGTAAGAAAGTCAATATTACATCTCCAAAATGTTACATTTGCGGATGCCGGGGAGTATACCTGTCTTGCTGGTAATGCGATCGGAATTTCACACAATAGTGCATGGCTCACAGTATTACCAAAAGCTACACAAGGTTTGCATTTATTGTGAATCCAAGTTTTCATTTTATTTAGTATCCGAATAGGAAATTTCAATCTCTCATGCATGTGTCACAGATGGATGGCCTCTTATCTACGCAATCAATCAATGGCACATGCTTAAGATGTTTCTCAACATTTTTTTTCTGTGTTTTTTTGTGTACTATATTAGTAGTGTGAACAGGCATTGTGTACTGTTTCTGAACTTCTAACCACTAGATAGGGCATAATGGAATGGGTGGACTTCTAACCACTAGATGGGGCATAATGGAATGGTTGGTTTATAGCTCATTGTATTTGTTATGCCTCCTAATATAATTACTCTGTGAGAAGTTATCTGGTAATGTTACGGTGACTTTAGTACACATGCCTATTTTCCATATTGTTTCCCCAAAGTACTTTCCCCCTAACTACTACAGATGAAAAAAACAAAAAGTGAACACAACCAGGCGCTAATAAAAGAGGGGATACATAAAATCCCGCCACCTCCCCCCACTGGAAAATAAATTATATCCACAATTTCAATTGGATCACTCCTACCAAGGCCATGTATTCAGCAGCCATTTATTGACGGGCATGGTTAGAGTTGGACTGATATAATCTGTACGTCTCGACTCCGCCTACCCAAGTTATCACACCCTGTGTGATGGGTGTGGATTAACGAGCCGGACTCGTCGGAACTCAAACTCGTTGTCCTTTGAAATGAGAGAAAAAAACGTTTTCTGAGTTAAAAAAAAAATAATTTTAATATTGTTACAATCAATAAAAATCGTGTAAACTACAATTTTGTACCTTGTTTAAACATAAAATATCGTTTTACTCGAAAAATATTGCATCTTCGACGTCATTTATATTTAAACATTTTCATTCGGCAGTAAAATTGTGATTTTGGTTCGAAATTATTCACTTGCGACACGCATTATGACGTCATGGATCTGTTAATTCAAATTATCCCTCCTCACTGGAAGTTTATGGATCCGCTTCGCCAATCAGAAATTTTATTTTTTTCATGCATGCGCCACGGATGTACCGCGTCTTGTCGACACATCCCATCAGTGACACATTCTTAACAAAATATTCTTGGACTTTTGATGGAGTCTGAACAAATCTGTTTGTCCAATGCAATTCTAGTTATAGTATTTATATGCTAATAATGATCAGCATTGCTCAGGGAAAAAATAGTAACAAAAAACAGTTCATCTGTGTCTTATATTCGACAAAATTAAAGTTTGGATAGATGATAGTTGACTTGCATTAGTTTTGTTTTTACACTAAAATGATTAATAATGACAAAAAGGTGCATTGTATATAGAAAAAACGAAAAGAAGGCGAGGGACCACTACTTTTTTACTTGTTGTTTTAAGGAAAAAAATTCTATCATCTTCAAGGCACAAACATATCAATGAATCTTCATTTATTTCTATTTGCCTCCGTGGTACATTCTCTAAGAATCGAATAAAATTTGCTTTGATTTATGTGGTGATATTTTAAATGGGTTGAAAAACAGATTTCTCACTTGTAGATTCGAGCTTTCAGCATTTTACTAATTTTACCTTTTCCTGAGCCTACTCTTTTGCCGAATCTTACAGCAATAATATTAATGTTGTAATTATAGAAAAAACGGGAAAATTGATGCCAACATTTTTGAATGCTGTTGAAGGAGAGGACATTGGATTAAAGTGTGAGATTTATGACGAAACTTCCTCAATTTTCACATGGACATGGAATGGCGAAGGATTCCGAGGAATTTCCATTCCGGTAAATATAATAATATTATTAATAATAATATGAATGCTAGGTGCGATAAATTGGTAAAAGCGTGTGGAAACTTTGGAAGATGGCTTTGAATCCGCATCTCCGATCGTCCCGGCGCAGGTTCGAATCAAGTTCGGAGCAACTACATGCAAAATGTTTGCTGGGTCCCTCTCCGGCGCAGAGTGCTACACGAAACCGCTAGTTACACATTCTTCGCCAACCATGTTCACGCACATAGAAGTCAGTGAAAAGTTCGGCAAAAACGACTTTTTTGCGAGTGACCCGTTTTGCGAGTGATTTTTTTTTTTTTTTTTTTTTTGCGGGTGCACATTTGTAATTCACCACTTTCTCTATAGACAACGTAATTTTTAATGCACAATATGTTGACAGGTTGCTGATTCAAATAAAACGATGTATATGAATGACGTACTCATGATAAATAATATCACACAGAACGACGGAGGACAGTATACTTGTATAACAGGTCCTCATATTTCTGGGCTGAAGCATCAAAGCGTTTGGTTAGGAGTTACACCTCGAGGTGACATTTCCGTTATTTTAAACAAAAGCATTTATCTTTTTATTGAATAATTTCAAATAACGTTCTTGTAAGCATTGGTCATGCTGAATATTATAATTGTTCATAATAACATTTTTCGAAATACTTTGGCCTGTACTCTGTGTAATAAATAGTAGAGAGTATTTAAAAAAGGGAACAACTCGAACTGGCAGATGCCCCTACTTTTTACTTCTTCACTGCACGATGCCTCTACTTTTTACTTTTTCACTGCACTTGGCGATGGCGGTTCAATTCAGTTATGGGATGTTTCCCGCTTAGAGTACAGATGCTGTTATAACATTTTAAAGAAACTCTTCGCCAATTGAATTGTTGTTGGTTGGCTCTTTTCATACGCTACTTTCGGCCTTGCTTGGAACAAACTGATAAAAAACACGGACTTTTATTGTTTCTACCTTCAAGTAGTTAATAAGACATTGATTTGTGTTTATATATCCTGGGTTAAATATGTTTTGCAATAATAAGAGTTTTTAAAACGTTGATAAAAACACCAAGAATGAAGTAGTCCGTCAGTGATACATATTTATAAATCATTATTGGAGTTTTTATACACCTGACACATGGAAACCAGACAAATTCTTTTTCGCAGTAAACATAACTATGTTGGTCAGCAAAATTTGGTCAAAACAAGTTTTGTTGAGCGTATGTCACTGATGGATCGCGCCGCCGCCCTCTGTGGCTTATATGCTTAAAAAAATTAAATTTCTAATGTATGCAAGCAAGGCCAATCAGATCCTACTATCAGTTAACTGACGAGGGAAAAACATTATTAACTCTGAGTTATTAACATTAACTCTGAGGGAAAAACATTTTATAGAGAACTGAATTACTATAGAGTGCAGTGAGTGGTGTATCTGTCCTGGGCGATAGTAAAACCATTCCTCACTTTTTTGTGTTTTGATTCTCTCGTGAGATACGTCACGAATGAATATACGTGCGTACAATCCTTAAGCCGCGGTTACTCTACAGGGCACAATACTTTCATATTTTTTCAGGTATAGATACGCGATATAAATCTTAATGATTAATTCTTTCTCGTTTCAGATTACTGAATTGCATTAAATAAACATTCGACATTGAATCATTGACAATTAAGTTCTTTTATTCGACATTTCATTCAAGAATGATTGAGAAAGGACACACCTAATGATGATTCATCATACTCATGGGAAAAATAAATTCACTTGAATCAACTATTTTGGAATGAAAATAAATTCATGCTCAAGCCATCGTTGTTCGTTCTAGTTTTAACATGCTCTCATATATTGGATCAGCCCTTGCTCGAGTCTGTACAGCAGAGATAGTGCTTTTTTTGGAATCCATTTGCTTTCCGCTCAGGCCGAGAAAATCTAAGGTGCTACAGGGTGTATTGAGTGACTTCGGGGAAATACTATCAAAGTAGCTCTGCGTTTTATGTTTCTATTATATTTAAAATTGAGATTGGATTCCAAAATTCAGTTTCATCAAATAAAATTTTTTATAGCCACTTTTTGGAGTGGATCACCCTGTCCAAGGCCACTTATAGATGGGCAGGGTTGTAATGCCTGGAAAGATATGATCTTTTCCTGTTCGGCCTAACCTACCCAAGTTATTACACCCTGGGTTGAGTGGGAGGCATGGATAAGCAAGCCGGACTTGCTCGCCTCGACTCGAAGCCGAAATTTCAACCTGCGATGAAACATGTTAAACCATATTAGAACAACTTTTATCATATATACTATGTATATACTAAAGTAATAAAAAAGTAGGCAACTATATTAAGTACAGTATTAAATTATGTTAATCTTGGTTGAGATATTAAGGCCGTGAGAAATTTCTCTGAAGACCCATACATCTATTAGCACCGTTAGGGTTGCATATGTAGCGTAGCTTAGTACTTTGATTGAATGTCGTGCAAGAGTGGCTGAACCTCTTAAGAAAACATCATGAGTTGGCAAATTGATTTTCAGAATCAAATCCCAAAAACAATCCAAATGTTTCACAAGCCACAGAATAACACAAAGTATCATATTTCATGTGGAAATGAACTTTGAATTTTATGACCGAAATATTCCTCGAAAATGTATACCGGTGCAAAATTATATCCGTAAAAGAAGCTTACTATTATTACTGAAACATTGCATATCCGCAATACACATTTTTTAGACAACGTGACTGAGGCATACTGGTGTAAAAATTTCAGAGCTACCGAAGAAGGATGGCACAGATTTGTTAACGTTATTTTTAATACAATGTTTAAGAAATATTGGAATAGTTTTGTTGCAATGTATCAGAGAATAAGAAACCGAAGCGAGCAAGCGACCAAGCGACCAAGCGACCAAGCGACCAAGCGACCAAGCGACCAAGCGACCAAGCGACCAAGCGACCAAGCGACCAAGCGACCAAGCGACCAAGCGACCAAGCGACCAAGCGACCAAGCGAGCAAGCGAGCAAGCGAGCAAGCGAGCAAGCGAGTAAGTAAGTAAGTAAGTAAGTAAATAAGTGAGTGAGTGAGTGAGTGAGTGAGTGAGTAAAATTGCAATTTTCTATGTAATAGCAATTGTCTCCAATTATAAAGTTTTATCGATTTCCAATAAAAACGTCAACGTAATTTGCGCAACTATCACGTGACTATTTAAGTTTCAGTCTATCTTTGTATTTATTTCGAATGTGCCAGTTTTCACTCTCACTGAAGGTAAAAGCAGAGCCCAAAAAGTAACAAGCTAATAGCCACTTACATTTGACAAAACGCTACTACAAAATCTAGTACCAGCAACTGCACTTTAAGCCGAAAATCGCTCAAACAGAACTGAACCGCTTCGATAAAGTGCAATGAGTGATATCTGCTCTAGACGGCGTTTATAACTTGGCAATATCCGCCACTCAACTCTTGTTTTAATAGCTTGACAAGCTCGACCATCCTGTGGCTAATACTTCGAAGTCAAGAGAATGACTCTTAAAATATAAAAAATCAGTTTACAAAGATTTCGATCCTCGAATCCTAACACCAACGGAGGAGTTAACTTCTATATTCATCACCGCATCAGAAATTTCGATGAATTAATCGCAAAAAGGAATTTAATCACATTCAAGATATTGTGGAATTGTGGAAATATGAATGTTGTAAGCAAGAAAAGTTTACATTCATAAGTCTAATTGGCACCGCGAAGGTGAGCTCATCAAACATCCCATAATTATTTCGTCAAGCGTGAGCCACATATAAAATTTATCAGTGACTCATACCTGCCAAAAGATGTCTATTACTTAATTTTTGTTTTTGAGAATATTATTTTATTTATAGATTTGAATATTTGTTACCACTTTTTATATTTCAATACAGAATTTTAAATCTTAGAAAGTACTCAGAACGTCCGGATGATAATGAGGAATCTAGTTTTAACAATCATAACAATTGCTGTTTTTATGGTGATCTTAACAATGGCTTGTCAACCTAAAAGTAAGTTGCTAAGCCGATGATGTCGCAATCGGAACCGCTATATAATAAGTGTGTGCTCTTTGCACAACGAGTTTTATACGCTCTCGGCAATATGTTAAGATATGATTTCCTTTTATCATATAAGAGAGGAAAGGCGAGAATACGACCGAGCGACCAAGCGACCAAGCGACCAAGCGAGCAAGCGAGCAAGCGAGCAAGCGAGCAAGCGAGCAAGCGAGCAAGCGAGCAAGCGAGCAAGCGAGCAAGCGAGCAAGCGAGCAAGCGAGCAAGCGAGCAAGCGAGCAAGCGAGCAAGCGAGCAAGCGAGCAAGCGAAATATTGGAATAGTTTTGTTGCAATGTAACAGAGAATAGGAAACCGAAGCGAGCAAGCGAGCAAGCGACCAAGCGACCAAGCGACCAAGCGACCAAGCGACCAAGCGAAATATTGGAATAGTTTTGTTGCAATGTATCAGAGAATAGGAAACCGAAGCGAGCAAGCGACCAAGCGAGCAAGCGACCAAGCGACCAAGCGACCAAGCGACCAAGCGACCAAGCGACCAAGCGACCAAGCGACCAAGCGACCAAGCGAGTAAGTAAGTAAGTAAGTAAGTAAATAAGTGAGTGAGTGAGTGAGTGAGTGAGTAAAATTGCAATTTTCTATGTAATAGCAATTGTCTTCAATTATAAAGTTTTATCGATTTCCAATAAAAACGTCAACGTAATTTGCGCAACTATCACGTGACTATTTAAGTTTCAGTCTATCTTTGTATTTATTTCGAATGTGCCAGTTTTCACTCTCACTGAAGGTAAAAGCAGAGCCCAAAAAGTAACAAGCTAATAACCACTTACATTTGACAAAACGCTACTACAAAAATCTAGTACCAGCAACTGCACTCTAAGCCGAAAAATCGCTCAAACAGAACTGAACCGCTTCGATAAAGTGCAATGAGTGATATCTGCTCTAGACGGCGTTTATAACTTGGCAATATCCGCCACTCAACTCTTGTTTTAATAGCTTGACAAGCTCGACCATCCTGTGGCTAATACTTCGAAGTCAAGAGAATGACTCTTAAAATATAAAAAATCAGTTTACAAAGATTTCGATCCTCGAATCCTAACACCAACGGAGGAGTTAACTTCTATATTCATCACCGCATCAGAAATTTTATTTCGTCAAGCGTGAGCCACATATAAAATTTATCAGTGACTCATACCTGCCAAAAGATGTCTATTACTTAATTTTTGTTTTTGAGAATATTATTTTATTTATAGATTTGAATATTTTTTACAACTTTTTATATTTCAATACAGAATTTTAAATCTTAGAAAGTACTCAGAACGTCCGGATGATAATGAGGAATCTAATTTTAACAATCATAACAATTGCTGTTTTTATGGTGATCCTAACAATGGCTTGTCAACCTAAAAGTAAGTTGCTAAGCCGATGATGTCGCAATCGGAACCGCTATATAATAAGTGTGTGCTCTTTGCACAACGAGTTTTATACGCTCTCGGCAATATGTTAAGATATGATTTCCTTTTATCATATAAGAGAGGAAAGGCGAGAATACGACCGAGCGACCGAGCGACCGAGCGAGCGAGCGAGCGAGCGAGCGAGCAAGCGAGCAAGCGAGCAAGCGAGCAAGCGAGCAAGCGAGCAAGCGAGCAAGCGAGCAAGCGAGTAAGTAAGTAAGTAAGTAAATAAGTGAGTGAGTGAGTGAGTGAGTGAGTAAAATTGCAATTTTCTATGTAATAGCAATTGTCTCCAATTATAAAGTTTTATCGATTTCCAATAAAAACGTCAACGTAATTTGCGCAACTATCACGTGACTATTTAAGTTTCAGTCTATCTTTGTATTTATTTCGAATGTGCCAGTTTTCACTCTCACTGAAGGTAAAAGCAGAGCCCAAAAAGTAACAAGCTAATAGCCACTTACATTTGACAAAACGCTACTACAAAATCTAGTACCAGCAACTGCACTCTAAGCCGAAAATCGCTCAAACAGAACTGAACCGCTTCGATAAAGTGCAATGAGTGATATCTGCTCTAGACGGCGTTTATAACTTGGCAATATCCGCCACTCAACTCTTGTTTTAATAGCTTGACAAGCTCGACCATCCTGTGGCTAATACTTCGAAGTCAAGAGAATGACTCTTAAAATATAAAAAATCAGTTTACAAAGATTTCGATCCTCGAATCCTAACACCAACGGAGGAGTTAACTTCTATATTCATCACCGCATCAGAAATTTTATTTCGTCAAGCGTGAGCCACATATAAAATTTATCAGTGACTCGTACCTGCCAAAAGATGTCTATTACTTAATTTTTGTTTTTGAGAATATTATTTTATTTATAGATTTGAATATTTGTTACCACTTTTTATATTTCAATACAGAATTTTAAATCTTAGAAAGTACTCAGAACGTCCGGATGATAATGAGGAATCTAGTTTTAACAATCATAACAATTGCTGTTTTTATGGTGATCTTAACAATGGCTTGTCAACCTAAAAGTAAGTTGCTAAGCCGATGATGTCGCAATCGGAACCGCTATATAATAAGTGTGTGCTCTTTGCACAACGAGTTTTATACGCTTTCGGCAATATGTTAAGATATGATTTCCTTTTATCATATAAGAGAGGAAAGGCGAGAATACGGTATAGCCACATAGAAAACTGCAATCTCTCGTGTAGACATTCTTTCAGAATGAGGGGTGAGATTTTTTGGTTTGACATTTTACCCAATTTTTCCTGCGCATGGGCAAGGTTTGTTGACAAAGCCTATATGCAGTATTTGCGTGAACCACCATGCACCGACGGGGCGTCCAGCACAACTCTCGCATATAATTATCCCTCATGGGATTACAAACCAGATATTAGAGGTATGTAGCTCGAAGCGTATTCCCAACGATTTATCGATTGAGCCAACACAGGGAATTCGGTAGCCACGGTTCCTTCTACGCGCCTCCTACTAACAGGAAATGCGCCAGAAAAACTATTTGGACCTGCACCTACACGTCTTACACAGGATATCATATTATAGGATTTTTGTCTTACTTCACTTACCGAGTGTAAAATTGTGGAATCCGTCGATATATAATTCACGTGCAAACATTTGACGAAGTTTGTTACTTAATTAAATAAAGGCAATTGTGACCTCATGTCCTGGCGAGGGTATTGATAGATCGTATAACGGCGCACATTCGGGTTTACAAAATTTAGTATTCAACAACTCCACTGAGCGGCGATGAAACATCTTAAAACAAAATGAAAATTGTTAAAACCTTTCCCAACACTTCTTTGCTTCCTAGTTTCCAAAGTTATGAGTCTGCTGGTGGATCGCTTCAGCTTAGGCACGGTTCATCTGTGGCCCATACTTAGCAAACAAAAATTTCTGATTGAGGTGGGTCGACGATGTTGATGATTTTTGCATCTACAAGGCGCAATACTTTTGCGATTTTCCGTATTCTAATAGCCAAAATATCTAAACAAAAACCTAAATAAATTACCACATTACATTTACGAGTATTTTATATCACTAGCGGTTTTCTTCTTTTTGTTATTCTTACGCACCTCATTGGTCGGAATTATTAAACATATTTTATTTAAATTTGTTTTTTCTTCTCTTTACAACTTTGATTTTGGTAGAATCGGCCAAACGCAAGCAGAAGATATTTTATTGTTAACAAGATGTTGTTTTAATAATTTTAAAATCATTTTCAAATATATGAAAAATATTAAAACACTCGAATTTCCATGTAACTGCACAACTCATTAGCAGAGATGAACAATTTATATATAAACTCTTGCATTAATATCGAAAAAAATAGGTAAAAAGGCAAGAATTATATATCCAACAGAAACAATTCCCAAATCAGAATATTTAGAAAAACCTAAACTTGTTTACTCTTTTGACTGGTTGTACAAATAGTGGTGGAAAAAGCTTCAATAGGGCGACGGTGCCACAGTGGCACATTCATTAGCAATTTAAAAGCTTTTAGATGGGTTCCGAACTGATGATAAATTGCATTAGAAAATGATATACTTTACATATATTTCCGGTATATATATATAAATATATATAAATATATACATATATATATATATCCGATCCGCATCCGATATTTCAAGGATAAACAACGCAAACCACTTTTTATGCTCGACAAAATACATTTCGGCAAAATTTAGTCCATATGCCCTTTTAATTTTTTTTTTCTATCAAGAAATAACGTAAAAGCGGTTGGATACAGGAAGTGAAGATATATTTTATTTCTGTATGCGTTAACAAAAATTTAATTACTACACTTTACTAAGTGGAATCAGGTCGCAGCGCGTTCAGCATATATATATAAAAATTTTTCTTAATAAGGTAAAAAAATAAACAATGGATGGTTGATCTCGTGTTAGAGGAATTCATATGAACCTTAATTGTTCTATTATACGTTATCAATGGTTTTACAAATTGTTTTTGTGCAATTGGAAATAACATTCATAAGCTAAATGTAACCATGGGCGCTTAAACTATCTTTTACGAGTTTCCGAATAATCGAATGAAAAATGGCAAAAAGAATTCATAGTTTCAAATTGAAGCAATCGTGAAATACAGTTCTACGTGCCATTTACCCTGTTTGTGGAATCATATGAATGTATCTGTAGGCAAAGAAAATTTTACTGTATGGATTGAACATAATTGACGTTTTTGATACTAAATATGGGGTTTTGATGGAACATAATTTTGGAACGAAGGTGCGCTCCATCAACATCCCATATTTGGCATATATATCATCGACATGGCGTTTTTCAACTTTGGAAGTATGCATTTCCTGCAGAAAAACAATAAATTCATTGTACCTTTGTTACAGTGTACGTATGATCAGCGTCGATTAGTCGTGGCCTGACAATTTCACTATTGTGTTGAATAAAACTCGACTGGAATAGTTTTGGCAAAAATATTTTTCCGACAATCGACAATGCATCTTGAAATCATTGAAATTATTCTACGAACTGCTGTCAGGCAATTTCCCAGATCTGACTTCACTTTGACAAAATGTGGTAAATTTACCACTCGTTTGCAGTAATTAAATATTTCCAGAACTTGAAGTCATTTATGGTTGAAATCTTTTTATTTCGATGTCACCCAGTATAATAGCTGTCGAAGAAAGGCGATTTTACTGTATTCGTATTGCAGTGTAACTTATGAATCGGATTGCTCTGAATCATGTATAAATATTTGCTTCCTCAAATTTTAATACGGATGTAATCGATAAGGGTTTTCAGCAATATATGCGCGTATTAACACCCATGGTGCGATGATATAAGTCAGATTTATAAATGAATGTTTAACTGCAGCAAATTTATATTAAATTAAGGTAATTGTAAATTAAAAACCGCCATATTAGTAGGATTTTTTAATATGACATATCCTCGATCTGTGCATCTCTACAATAGCCCAGAAAAAGTAGATGGTTTCACGATCGTCTGGGGTAGATACCATTAACTACACTTTATTATAGCGGTTCAATTTGTCTGAAGCGTTTCTACTTAGAGTGGTACTACATATTATTATAGTTGTTCTTTTCTATTTGAGTGGTCGATGCTTTTCATTGAGAGAACTTCAACAATATAATAATTGCAATGAGTTTATTTTCGTTCAGAAATAAACAATATCAGTGAATAACTACTTTGGAAATATATTATACAAAAATATATACTCCTGGGACTGTCCTTATTTGTAGGACGTAAAAACAATGATTATCGCTAATATCTGCATTCTTGTAAGTTAATCTTTATATACTTTGCCATTATACAGGTTATAGGGCATCGTGTGTGGATGCGGACCTATTTTTAAACAGTTTCAGTAGTTTGTCGTAAAAGTGACTGAAAATTATGCAGATTTAGAAATTCAAAATGTGAATAGCTTTCTAGGCCTTTAAAGATAGGTATAAGATGTAGAAAGCTCCAGGCATAAGATATAAAAAGCTTTCTAGGCAGGATTTAAATTTTATGATCAGGTTTTTTTATTTGAGAAAAGTGATTGAAAATTAGACTGATTTTTAAATGTTCAAAAACTTTGAGACAAAAGGCGTCTCTATTGCATGTGAAGCGATATATAGGCCGAATAGGTATCTCAACGTCATATTTATAAATAAAGCTTCGTTATTATATTGCAATTCAATTTTTGATTAGCTAACATGAACTTATATAAATCAGCTATACCATAAGCATATTTATATATGTTCTAGTTAAATAGTGTAGTGACTCATACTTAATTTTAAATGTAATAATTTGCGTCTAAATCCAATTTGTATTTGTAAAGTAAGGAATCCGTTAGGCCACGCCATCCGAGTAAAGGTGTAGGTAGAATGTGCCGATGTTTCGGTATCGGCGATTATATGGATTCTCGACACGTCCGATACAGTCTTTATTGTACACCGTGTGCAAATAAAAGGAAAATCAGTTATTTTAATAAAATGGTGGAATGGAAAAGGTGAGCGAACTGTTGACAGATAACCGTTGAAAGCGGGAATATTAAAGAATTTCGGACATGTTTTGTGTAAGCTTTTTAACTGTGTATTTACATATGCCTTACACTAGCCAATTTAAAATAAAACACTTCACAAAGTGGTAGGTGGTTTTAACGGCACTCCAGGCTATATAATGATTTTTTGGACGTTGCATCTTTGCGCTAAGTATTTCTTATGATTTGCTAACTTAGTATGCTCTTGCTGGTACTGCATTCGATACAAGCTTTTTTGCCTAAAGAAAATCGATTCTCTGGTAACTCATTTGAAGATTTCCATTGCAGTATTTCAAATTAGTTGAACTATTCCAAGCTGTTCCACCTACCAGTGTATTGGCGGAATAATTGAAGGCTAATTTACTTTTGTTACAGTGCTTACAACTGAGAGGGGAAACTTGCGTTTGTTGGGATCACTGGTATATAAAAAGGGTTGTAATAAACGAGAACACTTTATATACTTAGATTATTTTCAGATTTTATGTATTTCCAAATTTGTTCAAAAATCATTGTTAAGATATTGTCCATATGGAAGTTTTCACATGTATCGTCTGAATTCAAGTTGATTATTGCTCTGAAGGAAACAATAATGGAAATTAGAAAAAATGAGTACAGATTAATATATTTATGAATAGTGCTGTGGGAAAATGAATAAAACATATTGAGTTATTGAGTCCGATATTTCATAATAAATCGTTTATATCAAGTAAATTGTAAAAGAAATACTTCTGACCTATTCATCATCATTGCTGATTATTTGCGTCTTTGTCAGCTTGAGTAACTACGTCAGATATGCCCATTGTCATAAACAATTTGTCCTTATTTTTAATTTATTGAACTTCAGTTTAATCAAGTCTGTAAGCAGCACTTATAATAAAAATCGGCCAATGACTTTTACGCAGAGAGCTACAAAATTCCGCAATGCAATTCAACACAATACTCCTTAATGGAAAGCATTCCAGACAAAACTGGACCAATACAATGGTAGTGTACAAGTGCCTCTTTTACGCAAAGAAATGCTTGACCAATTTTGAAGCCAAGCGAAAAAATTTTGAATACGTCGCAGAGGCTCTAGTCTAAATTCACCACACACTTCATTAGGTATTTTTTACTATTTTAAGGCATCATCTAACGTTTGTCTATTTTCAATTTGTGGTGAATATTTTTGACCCTCGACGTCATAATTTAACCACCGACAAAACAGTCTTGTGAATTTTGAATAAAAAGTTGCCTACTTTTTATGGCATTACACCCCCGGGTACCCAACATTCTTTTTTTGATGTACATTCATACTCCGCACTGGGGCAGTCGAGATAGGTTTCACAAGCTGAAAACAAATACTATTTTTATTACGAATTATTTTTATGTCAACTATTGAGTAGTTGAAAGACTATAACTGAATTAAAAACATACACAATGAAATTATGGACTTGCAGGAATATAATACACTTCTACCTGTCTACTTCGCTTCAAATATTTTAATACTTCATTTGATTCATATATATTTGTTGAAGATTTTTTTAACTCCTCTAGATTCTATTACTGGCGACTGCGCAGGGACCGGACCTCTAAAATCCGCATAATTCACTAAAGAATTTTGAAAAGCCACTCAAATGTTAACGCGTTTCGGCGCGATTTTGTTCATTCGTTTTACGACGAAACCATCATACATCTATCTACACAACGTTTTATTTACAATAAATATAAGGTCCTAGAAATGCTTAGAAAAGTACTGATACTTGACTAACAATAGCTTCCGTCCAATTTTAGATTGGATAAGACGATAACATGGAAAATATTTACCAAACATGTGTTTTGTTAAGCGTTGGTAACCTCCGAGAGCAGATACCACTCATTGCACTTTAACATAGTGATTCAGTCCCGTTAGAGAGCAGCTTCTGGTTGGTAGTTTTTTTTGTAGTAGCTCTTCGCGATTAAGTGGCCGTTAGTTGGTGTCTTTTAGGCTCAGCGTCACGCTGTGCTTAGAGTGAATTCAATAAAAAATCTAACTCACGTATGGGCTTATTACATGCCATTGCTAGCATCGTCATAAAAACAGCAAATACGATGATAGGCAGAAGTAGATTTGTCATTGTCATCAACGAGTTCAGTTTTTATGCCGCGTCTATTATAATTTGAAGACTGGAATTGTATGATAGAAAGTTTAAGATATATCTATATTCAAATTTAAGAGACATGTGGTAAAATGTAGCAGATTTGGTGATTTTGAAATTGAAACGGAAATTTCTTATGCGTTCCATAAACAGTTCATACTTGCAGAAATCTTCTCACCAAGATTGTTTCAAATTCCTCAAACAACCAGTATGAGGCTATCTTTAATTTTTGTCACAGTGCAAAAATATATGTAACTTTATATGTATTTGAGAAGCTGTATATGTATATGTATATCGCCCACAACAGATACCACTCACTGTACTTTACCATGGCGTTCAGTTCCGTTTGGAATTTTTTCCGTTTAAAGTGCAGTTACTGAAACTAAATCTTTGAGTAGCTCCTTGCTATTAAGTAAGTGGTCGTTAGTTGGTTCCTCTTAGGCACTAATTCCGGCCTTGCTCAGCTTGAGTTTCAAATAAAATACTTATAAATATATTTATTCAATTTGCCATTAGCGCTGTCCTAGTAGTAATTTACACGTCCGGTATTTCAACTAGGAATGAGCTATTAAACTTGGTGATTCGAATCAATCCGAATCACAAATTAATTTGCTGAAATGTATTGTATTTTGTCTTTAAAAAGGGAAATTTTCGCTCTTAGGCATTAATTTCGAATTGAAAATACACTACCTTCAAGGTATCTCTGCTATTATTAGTAATTCAAAAATATAATTTTTTTCATAATGGATACATATTGTAATGTTACGACTAGATCATTTGTAACTTATATAGAAGTTGCGATTAGACCCGATTTCAAAAACAAATTATCCAAATCATATTCGAATTCCAAAAGTTTGGCTCTATAGGTACGTCTTTTGAATAGTCCTAACGCATTTCCTGCGTGTCGTAAGAGGCGACTAAAAGGAAGCAAAGAAGTGGTGGATGGTTTCACCATTGCCCAGTGCACCACTCACTGTAATGGCAGTGCAGCTCCGTTTGGGATGTTTTCCGTTTAGAGGGCGGTTGCCGGCATTGCGTTATTTAGGAGCTCCTTGCTTTTAAGTGGCCGTTAATTGGTTCTTTCCAGGCACTGCTTTCGACCTTGTTCAGAGTGAATTTTAATAAAAAAAGGTGATTCGATTTTGAACAGCAAATCTAAACTCAGCGGGTGATCGCAAAGTTTTATCCTAAACTAGGTAAAGTGAATTTATCAGAAAACTAGATAAAGTATTACTAGCTAACATAGTATCTTTATCGAAACTAGGTAGTAACTAGGTGAAAATAAATATGCAAACTCGTAATTTTCATTTACAGCATTAAAACAGTCTTAATTATTTCGAAAATTTAAATACTGAACTGTCTGAAATATTTTCTCAATAAATAGAAGATTTACCCAGTTTTTCATACTAGGTTCCTACTTTTTAAGGAAACTAGTGGAATTTTTCAAGTACCTGGTCAGAAATTAAGTAAACTTACTTATTTTATCTAGTAAATTAACTAAACCAAACTCCACACAGAAAATTCGGTGAAAGTTCAACTAGATAAAATAGGTATTCGTGAAACTAGTTAAAATTACTTTGGCAGTAAACTTGACAAACTAGATATACTAGGTAAACTATGTACTTTGACCTAGAATTGTCAGCACTGTACTCAACCCAAATCAATAAATAAATGCTACACTGTAACAAAAGTACAGTTAATTTAGTGGTCATTTGCAGTAGTTGGATATTTCTTAAGTTAAAAAACGTCATGTTAATGAGATTTATGTCAATTATGGGCTGTTGACGGACCGCGCCTTCGTGGTACGTTCCATCAACACCCCATATTTGGACAAAAAAGTCAATTTTGATTTTTTTTAATACTGCTAAGTAAAATTACTGTCAAAGAATAGTGAGTTTGTTGTGTTTTTGTTACAATGTATGATCAATCGTGCCGAAAGAATGACAATTGTGGATTATTAACATCAAATTGGCTATGCGCAAAATAATTCTATTTTCCCCTCAATATTTTTTTTAAACAAACGATTGAACTGAAAGATCTTTGACCCTAGCTAAGCAATCCAACTAATACATTCGCAAACAATGCCAATTTCTTTTGTCTAACAGAATATATACTGTTGTTCCCTCTCGCGAGTGTTACTTCGCGTGTGTATACTTTTATTTTCGAGGAATAATTTGGTCGAAAGGTGAATGTTAACCGGTTCATTTTTACAAAAAGTCAACTAGTTTTTTAGGCTTTTGGATATTTTATTCAATACGAAGAAATGCAAAGCACGTGTGAATATAAATTTATAATGATGTCAATTTTCCAATGATTCGCATATATATGTATACCAATTACTCAAATAACTTAGTCTAAAAGCGACTTACTTATGGATATGATCAACCGATGAAATACAAACAATGTAATTTTGCGACATTTTGAATGTCAATTTAGACAAGCTTCATCATGGGAGGGAAAAATGGAATAATATGTCGGCAAATTACATTGTTTGTATTTCATCGGTTGATCATATCCATAAGTATGAGTCTACCTGGTGACAATCACTCGCTTTTGGACTAAGTTATGTGTGTAATTGGTATACGTATATAAGGGAATCATTATAAAATTGACATCATTATAAATTTCTATTTACACGTTTTTTTAAAGTTTTTCGTATTTAATAAAAAATTCCAAAGCCGAAAAACTATGAGGCAGTAGAATTTTCATAAACATGAACCGGTTAACATTCACTTTTCGACCAAAATATTCCTCGAGAATAAAAGTCTACGCGAGCAAATAACATTTGTGAGAGGAAACACGAGTATATATTCGTTTGACAAAAGAAAATGGCATTGTTTGCGAATGTATTAGTTGTATGGCTCAGCCAAGGTCAAAGATCTTTCAGTTTAATCGCTTGTTTAAAACAATATTGAGGGGGAAACAGAATTATTTTGCGCAACAGCCAATTTGATGTTAATAATTCCACATTAGTATTTCTTTCTATAAGATTGAGCGACACTGTAACAAAAATGCAACAAAATCACTGATCTTTGACAGTAATTTTACTTAAAAAATCAAAATTTACATTCAGATGTTGACAAAAATCAATTAAAAAGAACTTGACGGAGGAGACTTTAGAAAACTTTAGAAATCTTTAATCAGAACGATGGATTTATCCTCCGAGCCATCTATTTGATTTGTAGTCCGGTGATTTTGACAGTAGCTAGCTACCTTAAAAAAATTGGATGTGAATAAAAATCGATCAAAGAAAACTCTACGGACGCGAATTTTGAACTCGAAAAATCGTGATGAATTTGTCCACTGTAGCTACTTCACAAAAATTGAATTTCCCAACCGAGCCACTAATTTTATTGGTAATTTTAAGATTTTAATCTACAGGTAGCTGGTTAACAAAAATTTGATGTGAATACAATTCAACTGAAAAACTCGAAGTACGCGAGTTTGGATCTTGAAACATCTTAAATTCGAGCGATGAATTTATCCCTTGAGCCATATGTTGGAATGGCAATTCAGTGATTTGACTAAATAACAAAAATTAGATGTGAAGAAATATCAACTAAAGAAAACTCGACGAACACGATTTTGAAACTCCATCTTGAATTCGAGTGCACATGCCACTCTTTATCATACTGACGAAGTCTTCTTGGAATGTTTTGCTGAGCGTAGTTCCTCGAACTACATTTTGGAGTAGGTTGATGAATCATAAGTGACCATCAATTGACTCCTTTTGTGTGCTGTATCCGGGCTTGCTCAGAGCGAATTTGAAAAAAAAATGTTCTTTAACAAATATAAACATCAACTGAGCGAAAAACAGAAAATGTGGAAATGAACCGCTATCATGATTTCTGGCATTGGTAAGGGTTGGACCATCTGCCACTTTTTTGGTTCTAGTCGCTTCTTAAAAAAAAAAAGAAAAAACGTTAGTGGTAGACCTAACGGTATCAAGTACACATCTATCAATCGGACAAAATTGGATGGAAATGGATAAAGAATTTACCTAAAATGAATCATCTTCCTCAAAAGAAAGAAGATCTGATAAAGGAGATAAAAATTGGTTGGTCAAAAATGTGGTGTTATTAAAGACATGACCAAGCATGCTTCTGGAATTGCAGGATTGAGTTAAGCGGATTAAGGACGGCACTCGAGAATATTTTCTATATCGCACCTTTTCGCCTAACGGTAATATCGTGGTATTTTTCTATTGCGTTTTTTCGCATTGTCACGGTTATGACATTTGCCTGATTTCCACGGAAAAGAAAAGGAAATCGTTGATATAAAATTTTATTGCACACGTACGCTTGAATGAAGACTATAGAAGAAAAGTATTTTAAAAAAAATAATAGATAGTACAATATACAAAGACACAGATATATACATTCTTGAGGTAAATGAAATTACTCATATGACGAATCATAAACTCTCGAAAAGACATCTTTTCCTAATCGGGTTGAAACTTTTTGGCTTAACATATTTCTCGTTTTTCTTGTGTATGGATGGACCTGGTTGGAGGAGAGGCCCGTAGGCAGAGATTACATGAACCACGATGCGCAGCGAGGCACCCGCCACACCTCTCGCATATAATCATTGACCCTCGCGGGATTCAAATCTGCGTCAGGATGATCAGCTCGAATCGTATTTGCAGCATTTTACTTAATGAGTTTCTCTGCGTTATCTGTAATTAAACATACGTTTGGTCGTTCTTTTTACACACGTTTGCAATTGAAAAACGATATTTGTTTAATTTGGATAAACATGCGAATAATGGCAAAAAAGTACAAGGCAGTTAGTTGGCATTCCGTAGAAATAAACCGATTAGCGCTCACTTTTCGACCAAAATATTCCTTGAAAATAATAGTTTACACCCGAAAAATACTACTGGTAAGTCTAAACAGTAGTATCCATTTCACCAGAAAAGAAAAGTGTATTATTTGGAAATGAATTTGTTGCTAGTTTGACTGAAGTCCCGAATTTCCCATTTTAATCGTGCTTTTTAAATGAAGTGGAAAATATATTAGAATTGATTTAAGCACAGCTTATTTTATGTTAAGCAACCCGCAATTGCCTATTTATGGTGTTGACTGGTGGACATCAGTTTACGAGCCCGGCTTGCCGAACCTCAGATTTTGCAAACCAGTGAACGCACCTAATCCGAGAAGAAATTTTATTTTGTTAGGCATGCGTCATAGAAAGACCGCTTCTCTTCGACGCGATCCATCAGTAACTCATACCTACCAAAAGATGATTAGGAAATACTCAATTTCTTAATATGATTTCACTGTAACTAAATCAACTTACTGTCAAAGAGCGAAGACTTAATTTCAGCTTTTTACGATACGTATGTCCTATTTGAATACATGTTTCAAAATTTCCTTCTTTGAATTCTGCTCATTAGACTATATTAGACTATACTATTAGTAAGCGTATAAACGAAAGTCTGTGATGGCAATGAAACTTCTCTTTTTGCCTATCGTAACGATTGTTCTTCTTATGACGGTGCTAACAATTGCCTGTAAAATGGAGCCTGCAAGTGAGTTATATTTTGGTTATTATTGAAGGAAATTTTATACCTCAGTGTACATCACAATGAAAAATTAGATTCACTATATTTTTTAATATAAAGCAATCTCAAGGAATCGAGTCCTAGGTTCGACAGAATCTACTTCTGTGTTAGGTATGGGTCTATTGTGGTTCGTGCTTAATAAAAATTTCTGCTGCATGTCCATGGTCTCAAGTCAGCTTGTGAAAATGATGCAATGGTAACCAGACAAAGGGGGCGGTGCAAGATCTCAGACACCAGACACCGATTTTTGATACTATTTAAGATCCTATTTACAAACGAGGATAAGAAAATTGACAGCTGTGTAAAAACGAGACAATGTGCAGAAAATTATAAGGATCTTTCTGTCTTTCTGCAACGAAATTCCACTTGAACGCCACCTTTTTCATTGGTAGCACTTTAAAACGAATGAAGAAACTCTCCTCAAAAAACGTAAACATTTTTCAAGTATATCACACTTTTATATTGAAATTTTAGGATTTTCAGGTGTCCGAACCTCGCTCAACCTCCAGGAAATTGCGTCTAATAAGATAATAAATTATTAATAACGTATGAGTTGCGTAAAAATGTAATATATTCATATAATTTTTTTCGCGCATCTGGCTCCACTATGACGTCATGAATTTCAAGACAAAAATTACCACCCTCCACCGAAAATTTCTGAATACGCTACTGGAATTATTCCATTCAAATATATTAATCGAGATAAAAGTGTTTCCGTATACAAACAGTTTGACAACCTGTACTTAAATCCGTCATATCGCCATTACAGTAAATGAAAATTGATAATGATAAATTGGCCTATATTGTAACAATGTGTAGGTGTAGTTCAGTTGCAGTTTAACATTTTCATAATTGACATAAAACAAAAGATAATTAAAATTGTTCTTTTTTCAGCTTGTGAAACGTATCTCGACTGTCCCGATGAAAAGTATTCATGTCTGCATAATGAATGTTGGTTGGGAGGGGCTAGCATATAATAAAATGTAGGTGAAATTTTATTCAATATCTACCGCATTTGCTACAAATGAATTTCAATAAAATGGATAAAATATGAAATTGCTTGCATCCGAAGTAGCACAAAGAAATATGAAAATATGCATGTCTGTGTTAATCACATAAGTTGACACAGATTAAATCATAGCTTTTAAAATAATTTGCAATAATAGTGAGCAAGTATTTACACGAAAGATTTTCTTTTAAATGACTTGGCACAAAGGTGTTATATCTACGTGTTACAAAACTCATATTCAAGTTCTTTATCTTTTTTTTTGCAGAACAACAATCAACTTGAGCTCCGACAATATATGTAGAAGCTTCATTTTGGAACAACATATTATCAATGATTTCAGAATTACTTAAAATACAAAAATTTTGAAATAGTCTACTGTGATACCGACTAGCGTCCAAACATATACAAAATGCCTCGCATCGAATGTAGTGCCAGCAAGAGTATATTAAGCTAATGAAACACTAAGAAAGGGAGCGGTATCCATCATAAGGTCGAACAAAATCACCTACCTTCTATGGGGCAACAACATGGCGAATGGGGTATTATCTAAAGCAAATATCCTCTTGGGGGCTGCGGACAGGTTCAAATCAATCGGCGGAATAACTTCCAAAAATTTCGTTATCACAGTATTCAAAAAATGCAAGTTATAAATATCACAGATAGATTTGCGTTAATTTTCGCTAAACATAGAGTACTTGGTGCATAGAACCCCGTATTTAAAAACACCAAAAAAACCTTCATTGTATATATATATTATTTTAGAATTTTTATAGTGAGACAGTGCCTCTCATAAGTTAATTACGTGAATCGACAGAAAGTTCAAGGTTAATGCTACTTTGCGTCGTCTTTCTGGTTCCGCCGATTCCAATGTTAAAAATTATTGAGACTTGTTCATGTTCTTCAATTGTATAAAATCTTCTCGCTGATAAAACTACGATAAAACAGTCGGATCAAAGTAGTTCAATAAAATGGTTAAAATGATGGCTGTAAAAAAAAAAACTTTCCAGAATCGTGGACCCGAGATTAGCAGAAATTTGTTGTCGAATAGGTTAAAACAGGAAAAAGAATGTTAACGGAACGAATAAAATCGAGGCCCAATTAAAACAGAAGAAGAGGGCACACATGGCACAAAATTGGATTAAAACAATAATAGCCGGCGCTGAGACGATCGGTTCGTAAATAATAAAAAAACATCCGCTATACCGCTTGAAATGTATTGATATTTTAAAAATATAAAGATAAAAGTAGGCAGTTTTAAAGAGAAAAATTCATCTGAACTAAAACTGTAGGTATCTTATTTGTTAGCAGAAAACATAGAAATAACTTTTCTCTTAGCACAGCCGTAAGCAAGGTTTCAAAGTAGTGCTGTCAACCTAGTTATTTTTTAAACTAGGTGAGATGAAGCGAAATTACCACAAAACAAGGTGAATTATTACTAGTAATTTAGTTTCACTTTCAAAACTAAGTAGTAACAAGATTAAAAACAAGGAGAACTAGGTAATTGCCGTTTGGCTGCCTTTAAAGCATTTTCAACATATTTGAATTTTAAAATCCTCAATAGTCGATTTTAAAAACTTTTTTCACAAAGAAAACATGATTTGCCATTTTTGTTTTATACCAGGTATTTAATTGTTTCAACCAGATACCTAGTTTGAAAATATTTGATATAACCTATTTTACATAATAATAACTTTACTAGGTAAAATATCAAAAAGAAATCTTAGTAAGAGTTAAACCAGGTAAGTTATATATTCCTGAAACTAGCTAAAAGTACTTTGAAAACAACTCGGTAAACTAGATATACTAGGTAAACTAGGTTCGTTTACCTAGAATTACCCACACAGAAAAGATACACATGAACGTCTAAATATATCGCAAAGAGCACGTACTAAATGACGTACCAGCAAATTCTTATTAAAGATTGAGTGATTGCCACCAGGGAAATTCATAGTGAATCTGATTGCTCAACCGGTGATGTGCAAACGATATTTTTATATTTTGCCAACGTTTCGAATGGTCATACAGACGTTCTTCATCAGGGCAATGGAATGGTTAAGTCATCCACAATACTATGTACTGTAAAGGGGGACGTTCTAAAATAAGCTTGTAAACAAAAGATAAAATACTCTAAATTTCTGAGTTAAAAGAGACATAAAAGGCTAAAGATAAATGTCTAACCCTATCTGCGTTGAAAGATGAATCATGCGAGTCTTCTTATCATTCATTGTCTGTGATGTTGATATGATATGATTCCAAAAAAATAGTCTTTTCTTGTAATGAACTTCTCTCTCTAATATAGTAGCTTCTTCCCAAATCTATTCTGTGGGCATTGCAGTATGCATGCTTGGATAATGCAGACTTTTCATAATCACATTTTTTTACATCTCGCTGGTATTCTTGAAATCTTGTGGCAAAATGTCTCTTTGTTTCTCCTATGTATACCTCTTTGCAGTCTTTACTTGGGATACAATAAACCACTCCCTTCCGTTTCTTTGGGTCAACTTTGTCCTTCACTTTAGATAGTGTATCTCCTAACTTATTAGTGGGCCTGTGTGACTCTTTGATGTGTGCTTCGTCAAGTATCCTTCTTACTTTTTCACTGAATCCTTTGACATACGGAATGGTAGCTAAAACGTTGCTAGTTGGTTTGTCCTCTTTCATCTGTTCTGTCTTGACGTAATCGCGTAGAAAGTGCTTAGGGTAACCGTTGACTCTAAAGGTCTTTTTAACTAAATTTCTCTCTTTTCTTTGATCCCTTTCATATGAAACTAACATTTTGGCGCGATTGATGAGGCTGTTGACAACTGATCTCTTGTGGCTGATGGGGTGGTTAGATTGGAAATTTAAGTACCGATTAGTGTGAGTAGGTTTCCGGTAAATTGAAGTTTTAAATGATCCGTCTTCCCTCCTAGTAACGTTGATATCTAAAAATGCAATAGAACTATTCTCCTTTTCCGTGGTGAATTTAATACTCTTTTCTATTTTGTTGATGTGCTGGGAAATTTCTTGTAAAATGGACGAATTCATTATGCAGAAGGTATCGTCTACGAAGCGTTTCCAGTAGCGAGGTGGGTTGGCGAATGTAGTAAATTGCTATTGAGTTACTAAATTACAATCGAAAGTTGAGCGAAAATGTTTGCACTTAGTAGTATCCATACGTAATTCTACGTTTGAAATGTTCGCACAAAATATGCTTGAACTTCCTATCATATCTGACTATCAACACAAAACAATTTGCTCATTTTTCCATTTAACCGCCATTTCCTATCAAAACCAAGAGTCACAGAGGAGCCGCATCTGGTAAGCGTGATATATGACTGAATCGTACTGAACTAAACATAGGTATGAAATATTTTCTTCTAAACTATATAACTCAAGATATATATCTCAAGATTGTAATTTCGTGGAACGAATGTAATTACTATTCTCATATTTCATTTTTCTGACTTTTTATAATTTTAATTCGCTTTGGGTTTTTTCAATGGAAATTTGCCCAATGAATGACGGTAAGCAGCGCGTAAGTAACCTATTAACAGCCATATGGAGATGAACCGATATAGTTGTTACAAATTTTATTTTGTCAAGAATGAGCCACAGATGAACCGCGTCTCGTCAACGCGAATTTTCCGATTTTTTTTATTTTTTTTATTGAAATTCACTCTTGAGTAGGGCCGGTTGCAGCATCCAAATCCATTTTACTACTGTCCAGAATAGGCAGTCAGCAGCCAGTGAGTGTGACAGGGGTTAAAATTTTAAAAGAAACCGATCATCGTCCAGTTCTATGGCATAGAGCTAATACATAACTTAATATTTGCGTTTACGAACTAAGTGGATAAAATCCCTAACAGAACTCAAGCGCAAAAGATGCGCGAATAGTGTCTACCCGGATATGTGGTGAAACCACCCATCATTTCGTAACAGCGAATCGCTTAAGGCTAAAATTAATCCTCACAAACATATCTACACATTTTAGCTACGTGTAGAAATAAAAAAAAAAGCATTCAAACCGCGGAACAAAATAGGACAGGTGGTACCTACAGCTAAAGATCGTATCCAATTAAAAAAACGGTAGTTTACTCTGTTCTATGTCAGGACTGTGATGTAGTTTATATTGTAGAAACAAAGAGGTGTTTTGATACTGGTGCTAGTTTTGATACTAGAGAACATCAAAAGGATATCATAGAAGGGGAGAATGACAAGTCAGCTTTAATCCCCTCCATAGAAAATGAATAGTTGATAGGATGGGACAATCAAGGAATTTTAGGCAATGAAGAACGTACTACGGGAAAAGATCGTTTCTAAAACTTTACCTTATTCACGGGGATAAGTACTGCATCGATGATAAAAAAGCGACAGGTTCCTTATCAGGGCTACTTATCGTTATTTGACCTGCCATCGTTTTAGCCTTATCTAATTCCCTTTAGTATTATATTTGGTATTCAACGCGTTTATCTATCTTTTGTCTTAGTATAGTTTAGAAGTTGTTGCCGTCAATTTATATAGGTCAGAATGTTATTCCATTGTTCACTGCCCTGATGAAGCTTGTTAAAATTGACATTCAAAATTACGTTGTTTGTATTTCATCGGTTAATCATACCCTTAATCATAACCGGTTTTGGACTAAGGTATTCGTGTAATTGTTATACATATATATGCACATCATTATAAAATTGACATCATTCACATGTGTTTTGCATTTTTCGAATTAAATAAAATTCAAAAGCCGAAAAAATTATAAGAAAATTGACCTTTCGCAGAAATGAACCGGGTAACATTCACTTTTGGGTCAAAATATTCCTCGAAAATAAAAGTCTACACGAGCAAAATAACTCTCGTGAGGGGAAACAACAGTATATAATCTGTTAGACAAAAGAAATTGGCATTCTTTGCGAATGTATTGGTTGCATGGGGAAGCTGAGGTCAAAAATCTTTCAGTTCAATCGTTTGTTCAAAATAATATTGAGGGGAAAATATTTTGCGCCCGGCCAATTTGATGGTAATAATCCAAAATTGTCATTGTTTCCGCGTGATTGAGCATACACTGAAACAAATTCACTATTCTTTGACAGTAATTTTACTTAGCGGTATTGAAAAATATTAAAATTGACTTTTTTGGCCAAATATGGGTTGTTGATGGAACGTACGGCGCAGGTGCGGTCCATCAATAGCCCTAAATTGGCATAAATCTCATTAACATGACGTTTTATTAACTTATCCTATTACTGCGAATAACCATAAACTTTACTGTATTTTTTGTTGCAGTGCAGAATTCATTTATTGAGTACAGTGTTGACAAAAGTTCATAGTTTACTTAGTATACCTAGTTTGTCAAGTTTACTACCAAAGTCATTTTAACTAGTTTCACGGATACCTATTTTATCTAGTTGAACTTTCACAGAATTTTCTGTTTGAAGTTTAGTTTAGTTAATTTATTAGGTAAAATAATTTCTTACCAGGTACTAGGTTCCTTACAAAAGTACCTAGTATGAAAAACGGGGTAAATCTTATGTTTATTGAGAAAATGTTTCTAAAACAGACGATTTAGTGATTTTAATTTTCTAAATAATTAAAACTGTTTTAATGCTGCAAATGAAAATTACCTAGTTTACCTATTTATTTTCACCTAGTTACTACCTAGTTTTGATAAAGATACTATGCTAGCTAGTAACACTTTATCTAGTTTTCTGATAAATTCGTTTCACATAGTTTAAGATAAAACTTGGTTGCGAGTTCAGGTTTGCTGTTTAAAATCGAACCGTTTTTTTTTTCCTAAAAATTCACTCTGAATAAGGTCGAAACCAGTGCCTGGAAAGAACCAACTAACAGCCACTTAAAAGCAGGAAGCTATAAAAAGATATAATACGAGCTACTACACTCTAAATGTAAAACATCCCAAACGGAACTGAGCTGCCATTTTAAAGGACAGTGAGTGGCATATGCACTGGGCAATGGTAGAACCATCTACCGCTTCTTCGCTTCCTTTTAGTCGCCTCTTAAGAAACGCAGAAAATGCTTTAGGACTATTCAAAAGCCCGTACCTATACAAGGCCAAAAATTTGGAATTCGAATATGATTTGGATATTTTTTTTTAATCGGACCTTATCGTAACTTCTATATAAATTACAAATAATCCAGTCGTACCCTTACAATTTGTCTCCATCATGAAAAAAATAGATTTCTGAATTACTAATATTAGCATGAATGGCCTCGGAAGTATAAGCTACCTTCTAGTGTATTTTCAATACAAAATTCATGCCCAAGAGCGAAAATTTTCATTTTTGAACGACAATTCACAATTGATTTCGACTAAAGAATTTGTGATTCGGATCGATTCGAATCACCAAATTGAATAACTCATCCCTATTTGAATGGCTAATATCGGTTCTCACGCCCGACTTGTCGAACCTCTTTATTTTAAAGTCCCAGGCGTGTTATCACTACTAGGACAGCGCTAACGGCAAATTAAATAAATAAATTTACAGGTATTTTATTTTATTGAAATTCTTTCTGAGCAAGGACGGAAGTAGTGCCCAAAAGGAACCAACTAACGACCACTTACTTAATAGCAAGGACCTACTAAAAGATTTAGTTTAAGTAACTGCACTTTGAACGGAAAACATCCGAAGCGGAACTGAACCGATTTGGTAAAGTGCAGTGAGTGGTATCTGCCGTGGACGATATACATATACAGCTTCTCAAATACATATATAAAGTTACATATATTTTTGCACTGTGACAAAAATTAAAGATAACTTCATACTGGTCGTTTGGGGAATTTGAAACAGTCTTGGTGAGAAGATTTCTGTATGAACTGTTTATGGAACGCACAAAAAATTTCCATTTCAACTAAATCACCATCACCAAATCTGCTAGTTTTCACCACATGTCTCTTAAATTTGAATATATATATATATATTTTTTGTACTTTCTATCATTTAATTCCAGTCTTCAAACTACAATAAACTCGGATTACAAACTAAACTCGTTGATGACAATGACAAATCTACTTCTGCCTATCATCGTATTTGCTGTTTTTATGATGATGCTAACAATGGCTTGTAATAAGCCCATACGTGAGTTAGATTTTTTTATTGAATTCACTCTAAGCACAGCGTGACGCTGAGCCTAAAAGACACCAAATAACGGCCAGTTAGCCGCAAAGAGCCACTACAAGAAAAGTACCAATCAGAAATTGCTTTCTAAGCGAAAATCATCCCTAACGGAACTGAATCAGCATGGTAATGTGCGGTGAGTGGTATCTGCTCCCAGCGCGCCACCCATCAGTTATCCACGCTTATCAATAGACATGTTGGGTAAATATTTTTCTTGTTATGGTCTAACCCAATCTAAAATTAGCCGGAAGCTATTGTTATGCCAAGCATTAGTACTTTCTAAGCAGTGTTGGGAGCTTATCTTTATAGTAAATGAAACGACGTGTAGAAATATTGAGAATCTTCCTGCTAAAAATCGATGAATTTCATTTAAACTCCATCTTTCTATGATGGTTCCGTCTTAAAACGAATGAAGAAAATCGCGCCGAAACGCGTTAATATTTCAGTTGATTTTCACAGTTTTCTAATAAATTATGCGGAATTCAGGGGCCCGGTCCTTGATCAGTCGCGAGTAATGACAAATAGACAAGTTAAGAAAACCTTCCAACAGATATATATGGATCAAATAAAATATTTGAAGTGAATGAGACAAGTAGACATGTATCATATTCACAGAAAAGCACCAATTATTAACGCGCTCCTCCGGCGTCATTACGACATGTCCAAACCTTAAAGTAAACCTATTGCCAAATATCGGCAAATTTGCTGCAAGTCCATAATTACAATGTGTATATTTTTTATTCAGTTGTGGTCGTTCAACTACTCCATGACTTAAAAACAATTTGTAATAAAAAATAATATTTGTTTTTAGCTTGTGAAACCTATCGCGACTGTCCTAGCACGGAGTATGAATGTACGTCAAAAAAAGAATGCTGGGTAGACGGGCTTATTCCCCCATAAAAAGCAGGTAATTTTTATTCAAAATTCACCAGACAAGTTTTGTCGGTGGTTAAATTATGACGTCGAGAGTCGAAAATGTTCACTACAAATTAAAGATAGACAAACGTTGGATGATGCCTTAAAATAGTAAAAAATACCTGATGGAGTGTGTAGCTTCATACTAGAAGCTCTGCGTCACATGCAAGGTGTTTTCACTTGACTTCAAAATTGGTCAAGCATTTCTTGCGTGAAAAAGGCCCTTGCACACTACCATTGTAGCGGTCCAGTTTTGTCTGAAATTGCTTTTCATTAGGAGTATTGTATTGAACTGCATTGCTGAATCTTGTAGCTCTTTGCGTGAAAGTCATTGGCCGGTTCTAATTATAGCTGCTGTTTACAGCCTTGCTGAAAGTAAAATTCAATAAATTAAAAATCAAAAAATCAAAAAATCAAAGAAAATCAAAAATTGAGTAGTATTCAAGGTACCACAAAACACCCATAGTATATGAAAATGAGCACATCTGAGGTAGTTACTCAAGTTGACAAATACGCTAATAAATAGCAATAATGATGAATATGCCAGAAGCATTTATTTTTCAATTGATTTTTTTTATAGCCACTTCTTAGAGTGGATCACCCCGTCCAAGGCCCTGTAACAGTGACCTATAAGATTTATTATGTTCAAGTCGAAGAGTTCATATTTTAGATACTTTTTAAATAAATATCGGCCATCCAAATATTGAAATATCGGACTCAATGACACAATATTTCATTATTTCACAGCACTATTCATAAATATATTATACTATATTATTTTTTTCTAATTCGCACTTTTGTTTCTTGCAGAACAATGATCAACTTGAATTCAGACAATACATGTAAAATCTTCCATATGGGACAATATCTTAACAATGATTTTGAACTATTTGGAAATACATAAAATCTGGAAATCTGCTATGTGTTCTCGTTTATTATAACCCCTTATATTTACCAGTGATCCCAACTAACGCAGAACGCAAGTTTCCCCTCTCAGTTGTATGTAGTGTAACAAAAGTGAAGTATCGTTTCAATTATTTCTCCAATACACTGGTAGGTAGAACAGTTTGAAATAGTTGAACTAATTTGAACTACTGCAATGGGAATCATCAAATTTATAACGAAGGAATCGATTCTCCTTAAGCACAAAAAGGGCGTACCAAACACAGTACCAGCAAGAGCATAATGAGTTAGCAAAATCATAAGCAGAACACGGGCGCAAAGATGTAATGGCCAAAAATTAATTAGCTATCCTGAAGTGCAGTAAAACCACTTACCACTTTGTGAAGTGTTTTATTTGAAATTGGCTAGGGTAAGGCATATGTAAATAAACAGTTGAGAAGCTTACACAAAATATGCACGAAATTCTCAATATTCCTGCTTTCTATGGTTATATGCCAACAATTTGCTCATCTCTTCCGTTCCATCATTTGACGATTAAAATAGCTGATTTTTCGTTTATTTACACACTGTGTACAATAAAAACTGTATCGGACGTTCAAATGGCCATATCGAAAATCCATATAATCGCCGATACCAAAACATCGGCACATTCTAAAAATATACACCTTGTGCAATCAACTCGTTACTATTTTGCACTGCGACTCCCATTTACACGGTGTAACTGAAATCGCGATTTATTTTCTATACCGTGCGAGATGGTCTTCAATTCATGCGCCTATAAACCCTCTCAAATCTACCGCAGCACGCTCGAATATTCAATCAACATACAGTTGGGTTGAAAAAAACTTTATTCTGTTCACAGTCCACAAGCTGTAGATGATGTAGTTGAAACTTAGTCACACAATGCAGGTTTATTACAACTAGTACGATTGAGACTTGTGTACGGATTTTCAGTGCGATAAATTGACTGTGCTTGACCACGGACTAGAAAATAGCCATAACAAATACTAAACAATAATAATACGATCATTAACAACAACTTCACAGAACAAATTAACCTAAAATTAGGATGACCCCTACGTGAATCGCGTCTCAAGGCTCGCGCCATGTGCGGCCAATAAATCCCTTAATATTTTCATGTATCAATCCCTGATTCTAAATTATTAGTTAAGCTACCCCAGTTCAAACAGTCTTATATAGAACTACCTAATAATATAAGAAAGTCGTAAATTTTAATCTTGATTAAAACTGTTTCTGCAATAGCAGCAATTGTGATAAACCAAGAGTGAAAACACAGAGGCAAATTCAAACTAATATTGTTGACTAATACCAAGGTAGCAAACATCCCTAAAACTTCCCTTACTCGGATGACCTGGCCTACCATGGCCTATACTTTACAAATACAAATTTGATTTGGACGAAAATTATTGCATTTAAAATTAGGTATGAGTCACAAAGGTGTTTAACAAGAACATATCTAAATCTGCTTATGTTAAAGCTGATTTGTATATGTTCTTGTTAAATAATTTAAAATTGAATTGCAATATTATTATATTATAACAAAGCTTTATATATAAATCTGAAGTTAAGCTACTAATTCGGCCTAGATATCGCTTCATTTGATTCCAATTAAATCAAAAGCGTGCGACGAATACAATTTGCTTTGTTAAGTATGTACCAGTGATATATCCGGCAACAACTGCTATGGTGAAAGCTTGACAAAAAAACGTTGAATCAGAATTGAGATGAGCCATTGAGATGAGAATTCCAGTCAGAAATCTTTGTCAAGTACAAGCCACAGATGGAGCGCGCCTCGTTGGCGCAATCCATCAGTTGCTCATACTAAACAAAACCTAATCTGGATGGGTGACCTGTTTTGTTTACATTGGTGTTTAATAGCGTGTATTTACTGATTTGTTTTTTCAAATTCAAGTAATGCCATGGTTATTTCATGTTGACTTAACCGTCATAGCGTCTTTAGAGTAATCGCATGTAGTGCCAATGAATGTTTTGGTTCCCAATTAATATATTGATTGAAGTATATTCTACAGAGCATAAGTCACAGATGGAACGCGCTGTGTCGGGGAACGGGGTGTTTGAGGCCTCGCCCACAATTTGAACGCTCACTTCGCTTCATCTCAATCTATCCCATTTACAGTCAAAAGTTCAAGGAACCTAATTATTGAAAAAAATAGTGATTTAGTATTAGTACCACTGATATAACACAAATAACAACTCTGGAACAAACATATATATAAAGTGACTCTCTTATGAACCATGTATCAAACTTCGGTAGATTTTTACCATTTGAGTGGTCGCTAGTTGGTTAATCTAAGTCTATGGATTTGGTCTAACTTAAGTAACATCAACTTATTTTTTTTCGGTTGACTTCACGAAATTTGCACTAATAAAAATACTGATCAATTTTAGATTCTGTTTTTTTTTAATTTTGAAATTTGCAAATCTTTCATATTGCAATAATAATAAAAGTGTTATGAAGCACAATGAATAGAATATAGTTAAATATGCCTTCAAAATTAACAAAATAAAAAAGCAAAATAACATTTTAATGTATTACGATCTGCCACATTATGCTTAAATACAAATGATGAATAAATTTGTCGGACATTATTGGGCCATTATTATCTATTTTTCTCTGTAAAGTTGAGCGGTATCAGTAATTTTGAGTTTCGGCAGTATCTGTATGGACTAATCTTGAAATATCAGTATCGACGGGTAACTAGCGCAATTTTGACTATCGGCAGCAACGGTATCGGCCCAATTTAAATAATCTTTATCGGTCGGTGCCGAAAATTTACGGAGACGGCAGTATCGAAATCGGCTCATTCTGAAGTATCGGTATCGGCCTGTATCGCCCGGTAATGCGGAATTTGATAATCTTCATTATCAGTATCGGATATTTTTTAAGGTATCGGTATCGGCGAATACAATGGTATCGGTGACAAATCGATGTCCCTAATTACATGCAATACTCAAGATTTGTGATAAATCCGCATACTTGGTGACATAAAAATTAATACTCATGAATTGTGACAAATCCGCATCACCGGTGACATAGGGATACTCATGAGTTGTGACAAATTCGCATCCCTGGTGACATATCAATACTCATGAGTTGTGAAAAATCCGCATCCCTGGTGACATGAGGTTACCAACCCTTCTGGAAAGTGAATGTTAACCGGTTCATTTCTATGAAAAGTCAACTGCCTCATAGTTTTTTCGGCTTCTGAATTTTTTACTCAATACGAAATAATTAAAAACACGTGTGAATAGAAATTTATGATGATGTCAATTTTATAATGATTCGCATATATACGCATAGCATTTACACAAATACCTTAGTCCAAAAGAGAGTGATTGCCACCAGATAGACTCACGCGTATGGATATAATCAATCGCTGAAAAACAAACAATGTAATTAAAATTGACTGCAACAACTTCTGAACTATACGAAGATAAAGTACGTCCTTCATTTCCTATTCGTTCTACACGGAGTGTAAAGTTAAAGCTGACCTTTCTTTGCCTTTGATGTTCTCTAATATCAAAACTAGCTCAAGTATCAAAACACCTTTTCGTTTATACAATGTAAACTGCAGCACAGTCCTCACATGGTATAGAGAAAACTACACTTTTCTTTTTCTTCAATTCGATAAGATCTCCAACTGTAGTCAACACCTGTCTTATTTTGTCCCGCGGATTGAATGCTTTTTATTTCTAAACGTAGATAAAAATATATAGATAAGTCTACAAGGATAAATTTTAGCCTTAAACGATTCGCTGAACCGAAATGATGGGTGGTTTTATCACATAGACACTATTCGCGCATCTTTTGCGCTTGAGTTCTGTTAGGGATTTTATTCTCTTAGTTTGCTAATACAAATATTACGTTATGTATTAGATCTACGCCATAGAACTGGATGCTCGGTTTCTTTTAAAATTTCAAACCGTGTCACACTTACTGGCTGCTGACTGTCCTTTCTGGACAATAGTAAAATGGATTTGGATGCTGCAACCGGCCTTGCTCAAGAGCGAATTTCAATAAAAAAAAATCGGAAAATTCGCGTCGACGAGACGCGGTCCATCTGTGGCTCATTCTTGACAAAATATGATTTCTAATTTTAATTCGTCTGTTCCAACTATATCGGTTCATCTCCGAATGGCTTTCCGTCAATCATTGGGAAAATTTCCATTAAAAATACCTAAAACGAATTAAAATTATTAAAAGTCAGAAAAAATGAAATATGAGAATAGTAATTTCATTCGTTCCACGGAATTACAATCTTTAGATTATGGAATTTTATTTAGAAACATTGTAAATTTATATTGCATTGCAAATTTTTATCATAAATTTTTAATGAATTTTATCTACGTACTTTATATATTCAATGAATAGCAAAACCAAATAGTGCTGCCCCCAAATACAAGTTGAGCCACTAGCAGAGATATATTAGAATCGCGTAATTAAGCACTAATTTATATTTTCCTACAGTTTGGTATGCGATTTATTAACAATCACTCTGAAAATGGGAATCGAAGATAGGAGTCTAACAGCTAATGTAATGTCAGACAGATTTCATACTTTAATAATGAGTCAGGTAGCATGTTGTCTATGGAAATCGACATCCTAATTTGAATATCGCAGGTATATAGTTTGGATGAAAATATTATATATCTATGTTTAGTTCAGTACGATTCAGTCATAGATCACACTTACCAGATGCGGTTCTTCTGTGACTCAATCTTGGTTTTGATGGGAATGCGGAGGAATGTAAAAATGAGCAAATTATTTTGTGTTGATAGTCAGATATGATAGGAATTTCAAGCATATCTTGTGCGAATATTTCAACCGTAGAATTGCATATGCCTTACACCAGTAAATTTTGAATAAAAAGCTTGACAAAGATATAGGGTGTCACCACACTCCAGTGTGGATACTACTAAGTGCAAATACTTTCGCTTAATTTTCACTTGTAATTTAGTAATTAATTGCGATATATTCAGACGTTCGTCTGCACCTTTTCTGTGTTGGTAATTCTAGGTAAACGAACCTAGTTTACCTAGTATATATAGTTTACCGAGTTTATTTTCGAGGTACTTCTAGCTAGTTTCAGGAATATATAACTTACCTAGTTTAACTCTTACCTAGTTTTCTTTTTGATATTTTACCCAGTAAATTCACTAGATATATATATATTAACTATCAACTATTTAAAAACGAGGTACCTGGTTGAAACTCTTAGGTACCTAGTACAAAAAAAAAATGCTAAACCATGTTTCCTTTATGAAAAAAGCTTTCAAAATCGACTATTGAAGATCTTGACGTCCAAAGATATTGAAAATGCTTTAAATGCAGCCAAACGGCAATTACCTACCACCTGGTTTTTAATCTAGTTACTACTTAGTTTTGAAAGTTAAACTAAATTACTAGAAATATTTCACCTTGTTTTATGGTAATTTCGCTTCATCTCACCTAGTTTAAAAAATAACTAGGTTGACAGCACTACTTTGAAACCTTGCTTACGGCTGTGCTAAGAGAAAAGTTATGTCTATGTTTTCTGCTAACAAATAAGATACCTACGGTTGTAGTACAGATAACTTTTACTCTTTGAAACTGCCTACTTTTATCTTTACATTTTTTTAATGTAAATGCATTTTAAGCAGTATAACGAATGTTTTTTTTAATTTACGAACCAATTTTTCAGCGTCGGCTATTTTTGTTTTCCAATTTTGTGCCATATGTGCCCTCTTCTTCTGTTTTAATTTGGCCTCTATTTTATTTGTTACGTTAACATTCTTTTTCCTGTTTTAACGTATTCGACTATAAATTTCTGCTAATCTTGGGTCCAAAATTCTGGAAAGTATCCTTACTATAATTTTATCCATTTTATTGAACTACTTTGATCCGACTGTTTTATCAGTGAAAAGATTTTAAGTCTCAATTATTTTTAACATCGGAATCGGCGGACCCAGAAAGACGACGCAAAGTAGCATTAACCTCGAACCTTCTGACGAACAACGTAATTAACTTATGAGAGACACCGCCTCACTATAAAAATTCGAAAATAATATATATATGTAATGAAGGGTTTCTGAGTGTTTTTAAATACGGGGTTCTATGCATCAAGTACTCAATGTTTAGCGAAAATTACGCAAATCTATGTTGGATATTTATGCAGATGTGCTCCATGTAGCTCTTATCAGTGATCGCTGGACACCCTATATAGTTGTCAGCTGCTGCTTTCGACGGAGTTGGAAAGGTAACTACATCTAGGCGTATTTATATTTTTGTATTTTTTTTATTAACAGCAAAATATCACAGCAAAACACTACTGACTCAGCCCAGAACTAGAATAACTTATTTCTATCGATAGCGACACTTATGGCGTCATAGTCATTTGACTCTTGCAAGTGTAACATCACAATGGCTAGCAATTGGAGAAGAACAATAATAAAGAGTGCTAAATACACAACAATTATACTTTTGAAAGAATAAATTTAATCATTGTTGTTTTCCAGAAACTTATCCCACTGCCTAGTTTGCTTGTTTACTCTGCATTGCTCACTATACAACAGAAATCTGGAATTTTTTTATTTTTATTAAAATTTATCCTGAGCAAGGTCGGAAGCAGTGCCTGAGGGGAACCAACTAACGGGTTATTCAGATCAGAGAGCTACTAAAAGATGGGGTACCAGCAACTGCACTCTAAACGGAAAACATCCCAAACGGAACTGAACCGCCATTGTGAAGCTCAATGGGTGATACCTGCCCTAGGAAATGGTAAAGCCATCTACCATTTATTTCCTTCCTTTTAGTCGCCTATTACGACGCGGAGGAAATACAATCGGACTATTCTAATGCCCGTATCTACAGAGCCCGGTTTGTCTCTGAAGCACTTCTGATATTTTATAATTCCTATCTGTTTGGAATGGGGGTTGAAGTAACATGCAAAATATTTCAGGGCGACTTCCTCAAAAATCCCTTCACGTGTTTTGCAACTTAACCACAAAACTTTTTTATTTTAAAAACGTTTCTTTAAAACACTTTCGGCGTCATAAAATGTCTTCTTATTCGTATAGCCCCACTCCAAAATTTTAAATGAACGCAAAGCCGTACGAATTGCTCCTGTCACAACACACCTTGTTGGTATTTTAGAATTTTTCGAAAGATTCGGGACAATGGTTTTGTAGCGGTAGAGAAGTCCTAAATAAAAAAGCGCTACTTTCCTAAGATAAATTAAGGTATGCTCCGGCCACTGCATGTCTATTTCTAAACAATTTTATCTTTGCTGTAAATAGGTGTGTATTACAATGACATGAAAAGCGTCATCTTTATGCAGCATTTATGTATCTGGCACATTGAATTTTACAAAAATAATTATTAGTTATTGAGGCAAATGTTTTGTGTAAGTTGTTATTGAATATATCTTAAATTTGAAATGTTTGTGCCAATTTATACTTCAACAAATTTGACGGAAGACATTGAATTGGTTCCAACAATCATAAAATCTCCCTCACTGAAATTTCAAAAATCATTAAATCTGTAAAAGAGGCGCAGTTCAATTCAGTTTCACCAATCTGATGCAGATGTTTAACTCCATCTAGCTCATTCCATATCAGTGATTGCTGGGCATCGTATAAAGTTGTTCTCAGCTGCTGCTTTCGATGGAGTTGGAAAGGTAACTACAGCAAGGCTCATTCCCAACAACATTATACTTTTGAAAGAATAAATTTAATCATTGTTTTTTTCAGAAACTTATCCCACTGCCTAGTTTGCTTGTTTACTCTGCATTACTCACTATACAACAGAATACTTGAATTTGTTTTTTTATTATTATTAAAATTTATTCTGAGCAAGGTCGGAAGCAGTGCATGAAGGGAACCAACTAACGACCACTTCTAAGCAGAGAGCTACTAAAGGATATGGTACCAGAAACTGCACTCTAAACGGAAAATTTTCCGTCGTAAAATATTATCAGACAGTTTCATTTCCTCATGAAAAACTGCTTTGCAAGTTTCAACTGTTTCTGTGGTCTTTGAATTATTTCGCTTGAACTTGTATTCAAAATTTCATTTTTATTCATTTGCATTTAACAAAGTTGACCTACGCACATATTACTCCATCAAATTTTAAATTCAAGTTCGTTGGTTATTGTGAGGGTTCACCCTATCAACGCTCTATATTTATTTTATTTTTCAATATTTTTTGAATACTGTAATAACGAATGTTTCCGGAAGTCATTCCGCCGATTGATTTTAACCATTCCTCTGCTCCCAAGAGGATATTTACACCTGATAATGCCTCATTCCACATGTTTTCGCCCCATAGAAGATAGGGGACCATGATACCGCTCACTGAAATCGTCTGCACTAAAGTTTTGTTCGTGATTTTATTAGCTTAATATACTCTTGCTGGCACTACATTCGGTGCGAGGCCTTTTGTATATATTTGGACGTTAGTCGGTATCACAGTAGACTATTTTAAAATTTTTGTATTTTTAAACAATTCCAAATCATTCATAAGATGTTAAAGTGATAAGATGAAGTCTGCCTGAACTCAAGTTGATTGCTATTCTGAAAAAAAAAGATAAAGAACTTGAATATGAGTTTTGTAACACGTAGATATAACACCTTTGTGTCAAGTCATTTAAAAGAAAGAAAAACATAAAATATAAGACTACTCAGAAATACAGGTGAAATACAGTACTCTGAGTGGAAAACACGCAGGCGAAAATGGGCCATCACAATGTTTTTGAAGTCATACCCATACAGAATACGTCGCAGATGCTCTGGTCTGAAGTCACACACTACATTAGATAATGCTTTACTCTCTTGAGGCATCATCCAACGTTATTTGTCTTTTATCCAATTTGTAGTGGACATTTTTTACTATTGACATCATAATATAACAACCGAGATAACACGGATTGAGCTTTCTGTAGATATTGACTAAAAATTCACCTACATTTTATTATGAGACACCTCCTCGAAACCAGCATTTATTTTGCAGACATGAAAAATACCTTTCATCAGGACAGTCGAGATATGTTTCACAAGCTGAAAAAAAAAATTCGAATTATCTTTTGTTTTTATGTCAATTATGAAAATGTTAAACTGCAACTGAACTACACCTACACATTGTTACAGTATAGGCAAATTTATCATCATCAATTTTCATTTACTGTAATGGCGATCTGACGGATTTAAGTACAGGTTGTCAAACTGTTTGTATACGGAAACATTTTTATTTCGATTAATATATTTGAATGGAATTATTACAGTAGCGTAATCAGAAATTTTCGGTGGAGGGTGGTAATTTTTGTTTTGAAATTCATATTACATTTTTACGAGACTCATACGCTTCTAATAATTTATTTACTTATCTGATTAGATGCAATTTAATGGCGACTGAGCGAGAACCGGACACCTCAAATTCCTAAAATTTACTATAAAACTGTGATATACTTGAAAAATGTTCACGTTTATAGAGGAGAGTTTCTTCATTCCTTTCAAAGTGCTCCCAATAAAAAAAGGTGGCGTTCAAGTGGAATTTCGTTGCAGAAAGACAAAAAGATCCTCATAATTTTCTGCACATTGTCACGCTTTTTATAGCTGTTAATTTTCCTATTCTCGTTTGTAAATAAGATCTTTAATAGTATCAAAAGTCGGTGTCTGGTGTTTGAGATCTTGCAGCGCTCCTAGTTACCATTGTCTGGTTACCATTGCATAATTTTCACAAGTTGACTTGAGACCATGGACATGCAGCAGAATTTTTTATTAAGCACGAGCCACAAATAGACCCATGGACAGAAATAGCCTCTTTCTAACTTATGTCTACGCGAGACTACGTCTGGGCAGGTCGAATCCTTGTGATTGGTTTATACTGATAAAATATAGTGAATTCATTGTGATGTACACTGGCACAAAAAAATGTTAGCACCATCATAAAAACAACAATCGTTACGATAGGCAAATAGAATTTGTCATTACAATCAAAGACTACGCTTACCAATAGTATAGTCCAATATAGTCTAATGAGCAGAATTTAAAGAAGGAAATTTTGAAACATGCATTCAAATATGACATACGTATCGTAAAAACCTGCAATTAAGTCATCGCGCTTTGACAGTAAGTTGATTTAGTGACATTGAAATAAAATAAAGAAAAATATGAGTCTTTCCCAATCATCTTTTGGTAAGTATGAGTTACTGATGGATTGCGTCGATGAGACGCGGTCGTTCTGTGACGCATGCTTAACAAAATAAAATTTCTGCTCGGATTAAATGCGGTTACACGTCATGGCCCAGTGGTTAACACGTCTATGATTTGCAAAATCTGAGCTTCGGCAAGTCGGACTCGAGAACCCATGTCCACAGGTCAACGCCATAAATCGGCTATTGCGGGTTGCTTAACATAAAATTAGCTGTGAGCAAAATAATTCTAATATTTTTGTCCAAATCATTTGAAAAGGACGATTAATATGGAAAATTCGCGACCTAGGTCAAACTAGCAACGAATTCATAAAAAATATGCAGGAATATATATGCCAATTTTACCAAGATTGCACGTGTATCCAAATTAAACAAATATCTTTGTTAAATAAAAAGAACGACCAAACGTATGTTTAATTACAGATAGCGCAGAGAAACTCAATAGGTAAAGCTCTGCGAATGCGATTCGAGCTGATCATCTTGACGCAGGTTTAAATCCAGCGAGGGTCAATGATTATATGCGAGAGAGTCTGGCCTCGCTGCGCATCGTGGTTCACGTAAGCTCTGCTTGCGGCCCCCTCCACCAACCAGCTACATTCATACACAGGAAAAACGAGAAATATGTTAAGCCAAAAACCTTCACCCCGATTAGGAAATTATGTCTGCAGGAGAGTTTGTGATTCGCCATATGACTAATTTCATTTACCTCAACAGTGCATAGATCTGTGTCTGTATATATTGTGCTATCTAATATTTATTTTTCAAATACTTTCCTTCTATAGTCACCATTCAGGCGTACGTGTGCACTGAATTTTATATCCACAATTTGCCTTTATTTCTCGTGAAAATCAGGCAAATGGCATAACCGTAGCCACGTGAAAAGACTTGCTAGAGGAAATACCCCGATATTACCGTTAGGCGAAAAGGCGCGCAAAGCCGCATAACTCAATTCTACAATCCCCATATCATGCTTGGCCGTGTCTTTAATAACACCACATTTTGAGCAACCAATTTTTTCTTTTTATCAGATCGCCTTCCTTTTGAGGCAGATGATTTATTTTAGGTAAATTCTTTATCCATTTCCATCTAATTTTATTCAATGGATAAATGGCGAGGTCTACTACTAAAGTTTTATTTTTTTCTCAAGAGGCGACTAGAAGCAAACAAAGTGTTGGATGGGCCAACCCTGACCAATGCCAGAAATCAAGATAGCGGTTTATTTCCACATTTGCTGTTTTTCGCTAAGTTGATGTTTACATTTGTCAAAGAACTTTTTTTCAAATTCGCTCTAAGCAAGCCCGGATGCAGCACACAAAGGGAGTCAATTGATGATCACTTATGAATCACCAACCTACTCCAAAATGTAATTCGAGTAACTACGTTCAGCAGAACATTTTAATAAGACTTCGCCACTATGATAAAGAGTGGCATGTACATTCGAATTCAAGATGTCTGGAGTTTTAAACTTGCGTTCGTCGAGTTTTTACTAGTCCATTTTTAATCACATCTAATTTTTGTAAGTTAGTTAAATCACTGAAGTACCATTCCAACAGGTGGCTCAGTGGATAAATTCATCGCTCGAATTTAAGATGTCTCGAGATCCAAACTGGCGTACGTCGAGTTTTCTTTAGTCGATTCTTTATTCACATCGAATTTTTGTGAAGTAGCTACCAGTAAATATTTGCCAAAGTAGCAGAATTCAGGCTGTCAGATCTATGCTTTAGTCAGAAAAAAAATGTGAATCAAGGTTTTGTCAAGAAGGATTTTTGGATGGATCAGCCAAAAATGGGAAATTTGGAATTGTATCGCGCCCTGAGAAGTGCCACTTACGACATGCTGGATATGCGTTAGATTCACGCCGATTTTGGGCTGTTGATGGACGATACCTTCACCTTGAATTTTTTTCAATTCCGCCAAGTAAAATTACTGTTAAAGGCCAGTGATATGGTCGAATTTTTGGAATAGTGTATAAATACTTACTGTGCGAGCATTAATGCGTATAACCGGATTTATAAATGAGACAGTTCCTGGAATTTACAGCGAAAATATCCTCGGAGGACAAATTTTGAGATTCGTTGGGCCGCAGTAATAACTACTAGAGATTTTTATTATTTTATTATTTTATTATAAAATGTCGTTTCTTTCAATTTATTCTTTAGACATTTGAACGGTATTTAATACGTACTGACCTCTTGTGCCCCATGCTTAAGTTTCTCAAGCGAATGAAGAATATTATCATTCGCATTTTGTACAGTAAAGACTACACAATGTGAATTTTTTATAATTCTTTTCAGAATCTATCCCGGACTATGCGAAACTCTCTGTTTCCGTATCGATTTAAGCCGTTTCACATCATGCCCCTGTACTTGTTTTCTGGATTTCACACACGATTCCTGTTATGCAAGCCTATGCAATCTGATAAAGAACCTGACAGCAGCTGTATACATTCGCAAACAATGCCAGTGTTATTTGCGCATGTATACTTTTATTTTCGAGGAATATTTTGGTCGAAAAGTGAACGTTAACAGGTTCATTTCTATGAAAAGTCAACTGCCTCATAGTTATTTCGGCGACAGGAGTGTCTAGATAAAGCTGACTTGTTTTTCTACCCCTCGATATCTTTTGATGTTCTCTGACTCAAAACACCCTTTCGTTTCTTTTCGTTTGTAAACTGTTTCACAGTCCTCACATAATATATAGTAAAGTACACTCAAAAAAATATAGATATGTCTGTGCGAATCATTTTCGCTGTTCCGAAATGATGGGTGGTTTTACCACATCTCCGGGTAGACACTATTCGCGCATCTTTTGCGGTTGAGTTCTGTTAGAGATTTTATTCTCTTAGTTTGCAAATACAAATATTACGTTATGTACTAGCTCCACGCCATAGAACTGGACGTTGATCGGTTCCATTGAAAATTTCAAACCGTGTCACACTCACTGGCTGCTGACTATCATTTCTTGATAGTACAAAAATGGATTTGGATGCTGCCACCGGCTTTGCTCAAGAGTGAATTTCAATAAAAAAAATCGGAAAATTTACGTCGACAAGACGCGGTTCTTCTGTGGCTCATTCTTGACAAAATAAAATTAGTCTGAACGAACCTTTATCGGTTCATCTCTAAATGACCGTTAATAGGTTACTTACGCACGTCTTCCGATCATCCTTTTTTAGGAATAAAATATGTTTCGTCATTTTTAGCTGTGTAGATCAAATCACAGTGGTATGATTAATAAGTAACTTGCATTTAATATATTGAAGCTAGAAGGAAATTTTCCATTTGAATAAGTAAAATAGCACAATACAACATTATTAATGCTATATCATAAAACTCACAAGCCATGGTTGTCATCATCAAAAAAAAAACAATCATCACCAATTGAAAAGGTAGATTTCTCATTTTCATCACGTTCTTATATCCCACATATATTTCTATAGTTTGGCGGTGGACAATAATACTTTCTTTTCCGCAGTTTGGTTTTTAAAACACAGGGTAATGATTCGAAGTCTAGAGTTGTATAATCTAACTGGCTGTGTTGACAATTCATGTATTAAATCGGCCCCGTTGCTATAGGGATGCATTAAGGGCTGACAATTTGATTCGTTGATTTGAATCGATTCGAAGCACAATTTATTCGAATCAATTGTTAATCGTTCGTAGGAACGAGACGAGCTGAATAAACTAGAATTTTCATTTGTAACGGTAAAATGCAATCGATTTTGGTCAAATTTGACCAAAATCGATTATATTTTGTCGTTGAAATATGAAAATTGTTGTTCTTAGACGTTGGATATGAATTAAAAAATGTACACTATGAACTATAAATTTCTTGATTTTAACAATGGAGACAAGTTGTAATAATAGAAATGGGACATTTGTTATTTACGTGTACATTATTGATTGGATCCGATTCGAAAAAATATTTGAATCAGATTCGAATTCCAAATGATTCGATTTTGCCCATCCCTATATACATTTCAAAAGCCGTACGTTTTGGTGCATTACGGTATTGAATATCCTCAACCGAAAAAATGAAATCAAGCCTCTATTCCTGAAGTCACTGAGTATCGCCAATGTCACAATGAAATTAAAACCAATAAAATGACAATTGTGTAAAATATTTCCATCTGAGGCTCATGCTTGACGAAATACTTTTGACGAGAAATATATCTAGTTCATACTGAACTTTGAGAATTTTTTGGAAAAGATATTTGTAGAGAGAGAGCAGTCATGAGGAACATACTCAAATATGCAAATCACACACTGAATTATTGAATTTATAATTGATCAAAAAATTAGGCGCTAAACTTCTCAAAATCAAACATTGCTGAAAAAATATATCATTCTATACAAATCCAAAAATGGACTAGAACTTGAAAATATCACTCCGTAGGTGTGTCAATCATTTTTTATTGAATATCATTAAAACGTTTAGTGAAAAAAATGAGTATTTGGGACAATCGTTATTAAATAGAAAAATATAATTTCACTTTGCATAATAAAGTGACCCTTTTAGGCTTTGCTAACACAGGCAGCTACTCGGCGAAGTTTTAGGAATTTGCAGCGAAAATATCTTTGAAAGAAAAAATTCAAGTTTCGTTGGGGCGCACTAATAACTACTAGTGATATCCCATCGACAAAATGTCTTTTCGTTCAGTTTATTCTTTAGACATTTGAACGGTATTTTGTACGTACTGACCTCTTGTGGCCCATGCTAAAGTTTCTCAAGCGAATGATGAATACTATCTTTCGCCTTTTGTGCAGTTAAGACTACACAATGTGATAGAATTTCCGAGCTAAAGGCTTTTATAATTATCTTCAGAATCTATCCCAGACTATACGGAACTCTCTGTTTCCGTGTCACATCGATTTGAGCCGTTTCACATCACGTTTGCTTGTTGTCTGGATTTCACACACGACTCCTGTTATGCAAGCCTACGCAATCTGATAAAGAAAACTGACAGCAGCTGTATAGTCGGCGTAGCGTAAAAAACATTCTGAAGAAAGTTTCATGAATTAAAATTCCTAGGTACATCATGGACTTTTAACGATAAGAAGAAAAGTACACAAAGTACACAAAAGCGTTGTATTATTTCTTTAACCAATGACGCAGCCAGGAGTCTCGTAAGAGCACGTGCAATGAAAGGAAAATAAAATTGACGCTTAGGTTTTTGATTTTTAACTAAGATGTGCGCAAAATTGGCACCCATGAATATGTTTATGTGTGTATATTTTGCAGATATATTTTCGTACCTGCTTTCATTTTCAAGGAATATTATGGTTATAAAATGCGAAGTTTATTATTGCATAAAAAATCCTTAATGCTTTTTAAGGTAAAATCATATTGGTAGTAAACTTGACAAACTAGGTATACTAGGTAAACTCTGAACCTAGAATTTCCAGCACTGTACCCAACCAACAGCACTGTACTCAACGTTCCATCAGCACCCCCCTATTTGGCCAAAAAAGTCAATAAAATAAAATTACTGTCAAAGAACAGTGATTTTGTTATAGTGTATGCTCAATCGTGCCGAAACAATGACTATTGTGGATTATTAACATCAAATTGGCTGTGCGCAATATAATTCTATTTTCCCGTCAATATTGTTTGAAATAAAAAATTGAACTGAAAGATCTTTGACTTAAGCTAAGCCATGCAACTAACTCATTCGCAAACAATATCAATTACGTCTGTCTAACAGAATATATTATACTGTTGTTTCCTCTCACGAGTGTTATTTTGCTCGTGTATACTTTTATTTTCGAGGAATATTTTGGTCGAAAAGTGAATGTTTACCGGTTCATTTCTATGAAAAGTCAACGGCCTGGATGTTGATCGGTTCCCTTTAAAATTTCAACCCGTGCCACACTCACTGGCTGCTGACTGTCCTTTCTTGACAATAGTAAAATGGATGCTGCAACCGGCCTTGCTCAAGAGAGAATTTCAATAAAAAAAATCGGAAAATTCGCGTGGACGAGAGGCGGTTCATCTGTGGCTCATTCTTGAGAAAATGAAATTTCTTATTTTCATCGTTACCAACTATATCGGTTCATCTCTAAATGGCTGTTAATAGGTTACTTATGCACTGCTTCCCGTTATTCTTTGGACAAATTTCCATTAACAAACCCAAAACGAATAAAAGTTATAAAAGTCAGAAAAATGAAATATGAGAATAGTAATCTCATTCGTTCCACGGAATTATAGTCTTGAGATTATGGAATTTTATTTAAAAAGATTGTAAATTTATATTGTATTGTATTGTAAATTTTTATTATAAATTTTTAATGATTTTTATCTACCTATTTTATATTTTCAATGAATAACAAATCCAAATAGTGCTACCCCCGAATACAAGTTGAGCCATTAGCAGAAATATATTAGAATCGCGTAATTAAACACAAAGTTATATTTTCCTTCCGTTTGGTGGTCGCTTCACTCGAAAAAGTGAAATCGAAGACAGGGGTGTAACCGCCAATGTAATGTTAGGCAGATTGCATAATATGTTAATGAGCCAGGTCGCATGTTGTCTATGGATCGACATCTTAATTTAAATATGGCAGGTAAATAGTTTAGATGAAAATATTTTATATAGGTACGATTCAGTCATAGATCACGCTTACCAGATGCGGCTCCTCTGTGACTCAATCTTGGTTCTAATGGGAAAATGGTGGAATGGAAAATATTGAGCAAATTGTTTTGTGTTGATAGTCAGATATGATAGAGATATCAGGCATATTTTGAATTATTTCGCTTCAACTGGTATTCAAAATTTCATTTTTATTCATTTGCATTTAACAAAGTTGGCCCACCCACATATTACCCCATCGAATTTCAAATTCAAGTTGGTTGGTCTTGAAAAGACTAAGAGGGCAAATTAAAATTACTTCAATTTTCTAAAATGGGGTACTAATACTATGCATAAAAATGCGCGTAACGCGAAAGCAATAGCAAAACCAGATTTAAGAATGAGATAATTTTGTTTTGTCCACAAAAGCTGTTAACATATAGACAGAATATAAGGATTTTGAATCAAACAGCAACTACAAAGATCCTCATAATTTTCTGCACATTGTCTCGTTTTTTCATAGCTGTTAATTTTCCTATTCTCGTTTGTGAATAGGATTTTAAATAGTATCAAAAATCGGTGTCTTGTGTCTGAGGTCTTGCACCGACCCTAGTTACCATTGTTTGGTTACCATTGGATCATTTTCACAAGTTGACTTGAAACCATGGACATGCAGAGGACATTTTTATGAAGCACGAACCACAAATAGACGCATACCTAACACAGAAATAGTCTCTGTCTAATTTATGACTAGGCGAGACCACGTCTGGGTAGCTCGATTCCTTGAGATTGATTTATACTAACAAAAAGTAGCTAATTTTTCATTGTGATGTACACTGACACAAAAAATTTCCTCCAAAAATCGCCAAAATCTAACTCTCTTGCAGGCATTTTACAGGCAATTGTTAGCACCGCCATAAAAACAACAATCGTTACGATAGGCAAAAGGAGATTTGTCATTGTCATCACCAAATTTAATTTTTACTCTTACTAATAGTACAGTCTAAGATAGTCTAATGAGCAGTATTATCGTAAAAAGCTGCAATTAAGTCTTCGCTCTTTGACAGTAAGTTGATTTAGTGACATTGAAATAAAATTATGAAATTGAGTCCCAATCATCTTTTGGTAAGTATGAGTTACTGATGGATTGCTTCGATGAGAAGCGGTACTTCTGTGACGCATGCTTAACAAAATAAAATTTCTGCTCGGATTAGGTCCGTTCACGTGTCATGGCCTAATAGTTAACACGTCTCTGATTCGCAAAATCTGAGCTTCGGCAAGTCGGACTCGTGAACCCATGTTCACAGGTCAACGCCATAAATCGGCTGTTGCGGGTTGCTTAACATAAAATTAGCTGTGAGCAAAATATTTCTAATATTTTCTCCACATTATTTCAAAAGAACGATTAAAATGGGAAATTTGCGACCTCAGTCAAGCCACCAACAAATTCATTTCTAAATAATGTCTTGTGAAATGTATACTACTGTTTAGACTTACGAGTAGTATTTTGCGCGTGTAAACTATTATTTTCAAGGAATATTGTGGTCGAAATACGAACGCTGATCGGTTCATTTCCAGTATGTCAACTAACTGCCTCGTACTTTTTTGCGGCTTGGATTGATTTGGAGTTGTTCGTTTAGACAATCCCAAAAACATCAAGAAATACGCTTGAATATATATATATATGTGTATATATATATATATATCAATTTTACCAAGATTCGCACGTTTATCCACATTAAACAAATATCTTTGTTCAATTGCAAACGTGTGTAAAAGAACGACCGTACGTATATTTAATTACAGACAGCGCAGAAAAACTCAATAGGTAAAGCGCTGCGAATACAATTCGAGCTGATCGTCGTGACGCAGAGTTTGTGATTCGTCGTATAACTAATTTCATTTTCCTCAAGAATGTATATATTTGTGTCTCTATTTATCGTACTATCTATTATGTTTTTTTCAATTACTTTCTTTCCAAGCGAAAGTGGGAAATAAAATTTTATATCCACAATTTGCTTTTATTTCTCGTGTATATCAGGCATGGCCATGTGAAAAGACGCGATAGAGAAAATATTCTCGAGCGCCGTCATCAATCCGCTCAACTCAATTCCACAATCCCCAATTCATGCTTGGACGTGTCTTTCGAAACACCAAATTAATTTTTGACCAACCTATTTATATCTCCTTTATCAGATCTCCCTTCTTTTGAGAAAAATGATCCATTGCAGGTAAATTAATTATCCATTTCCATCCAATTTTATCCGATTGATAAATGTGTACTTGATACTTCGGCTTCTGCTACTGTTTACATTTGTTAAAGGACATTTTTTTCTAGTTCGCTTTCAGCAAGCCCAAAAGGAGTCAATTGATAGGTAAATTTTATATTCATTGCGAAAATGTTTCTGAAACAGACAGTTTGGAAATAATTAAAACTGTTTTTGATGCTACAAATGACAATTACCTAGTTTACCTATTTATTTACATGTAGGTACTACATAGTTTTGATAAAGATACTTGGTTAGCTATTAATACTAAAAATGTCGCCAAATTACATTGTTTGTATTTTTTTAGGTTTTCCGCCTCATTCGCTATGGCCTGTTCATGAACCTACCGATAGGCTTATACCCAACAACCGTTGGGCGCGGAGCTTTGTAGTGACTGTGTATCTGTTCTATGTTACAGTTACCCGCGAGTTGTGGCTAGTGTAAAGCATATGTAAATATACGTTGAAAAGGTTGCACAAAATATGCTGGAAATTCTTATTATTCCATCTTTCAAGGGTTATCTGGCAAAAATTTGCTCATCTTTTCCATGGCACCATTTGTCAATTAAAATATCTGATTTTTTTTTATTTACACACTGTGTACAATAAGGACTGTATCGGTCGATCTCAGGCCAATATCGAAAATCTAAAAAATTCCCTATATCCGCCGATACCGAAACATCGGCACATTATAAAAATATAAGCTTTTACGCGGATGTCCTGGCCAGATCATATACTTTACAAATATAAATTTGATTTGGACTTAAATTATTGCATTTAAAATAAAGTATGAGTCATGAAACTATTTAACGAGAACATATATATATATATATATATATATATATATATATATATATATATATGCTTCCATTAAAGCCGATTTATTAGGTTCTTGTTGAATAATATCAAATTAAATTGCAATATTATTATATTATAACAAAGTCCTATATATAAATCTGTCCGTAAGCTAATAATTCGGCCTAGATATCGTTTCACATTCAATAGAGCCGCCACGGTATTCAACATTTGTAAATCAACCTAATTTTCAGTCAATTTTGTCAAATGTATAAACATGACCATAAAGCTTAAATCCTGCCTAAAAAGCTTTTTACATCGTATGAGGCGGCATATGTCTCAAAATAATTAACAAACCATACAAATCAGCTTTTTTTTAGTCACTTTTGTCAGATATAATAATAAATTTGAAATCTTGCCCAGAAAGCTATTCACATTTCAGGAGGTCGCTATGTGTTTCAAAATTATTTAACATTTCTAATCTGCCTAATTTTCAGTCACCTTTACGATAAACTACTGAAACTAATTCAAAGTAGGTCCGCATCTACAGATGATGCCCTATAACCTGTATAATGGCAAAGTATTCAAACATTAACTTGAAAAAATGCAGATAAAAGCGATAATCATTGTTTTCACGTCCTACAGATAAGGAGAGTCCCAGGAGCATATTTTAAGGTATAATATATTTCCAAACGATAACAGTATCAGTAATTATTACATCAAATAAAAGCTTATGCGTTAGTCTGATCTCAACTGGTTGGTTGGTTCTGGAAAGAAAAAGAACAAATTTGACAAGAAAAAACATTTATTTTATATTGTAAAAATATAAAAATATTCTCTTGTTCATAGGACATAACATAGGTAACAGGTATACAAATCCCGAAAATTCTAGGAGAATCTGGAAAATATGTTTTCTGTTGTTCTAAGTATTTGTCAAAGTAAACTCCAGCGCATATATATTCCAGGGTCCCACAAATAAGACTAGGCGATTGACGTGCGATCCGAATATTTTTGTCGAACCGGATCGAATCACTATTTCCACTTAGACAACAAATGTTCCGTTTTCACTCCCCGATTTATCCCCGTTGTCGTAAACAAGTAATCTATAGCCACGAATTAACTTATAGTTAAATAAACGAACTAAAAATCCTTTTTCCTATAGACAATTCACGATTGGTTCCAATTTTTTGTGTTTCGATGAAACCCGAATCACTGAATGGAAATGGCCAGTACGCACAGAGATCACCATGATAATACTTTAAGTCAAAGCATTTTGATCGAAGTGTTTTTTAATTTAATTTTGTTCCACTGAGTGACTGTTCCACATAGACACCGTTCATCAGTGGCACACGCTTTGCAAAGCTGAATTTTTGAAAAAAGGGAAAATAGAAGCCAGAATTTCACAATATTGGATGAGGACATCGGTTTTCAGTTTTTTAACAAACTGGGGAGGGAATGGGGGTGGGGTCGATGGTCCCATATGCCTCCTCATGACAACGCCAATGCCACTGAACGAACGCACTGCATGAAAAATGAACTTTTAGATGAAAGCATTTTGTACAGAACAGAAACCCCTATAACATAACGCAAAAGGGCTAAGGATATTATCTCCCTCTCAGAAAAATATTTACCAAACACGCTTTGCTAAGCGTAGGTCACTGATGCATGGCGTCGGCGAGGCACGGTCCAGCTGTGGCTCTTCATTGACGTAATCAAATTTCCGATAGAGCTAACGTTAAATTTTCATTATTTGCAATATTACCTATGTACTTTAGAAATGTATATTAACGATTAAGAAATTAAAATTTAAGGGGAAGATTTCAGCATCTTTTTTATTTTCAATATACTAGAATAAAAAATCTACAAACATCTGTTTTACACTGCAACAAAAATGCATTGAAATCGCCGTAATTTAGCAGTATTTTCGTTTTTAACATTTGAACAAAACAATCAAATCGACTCTTCCGTTGATTCATCAACGGCAAGTTGACTCTCGCGATCATAGCGAGATTACTTAATAAAAATCCAACTCACATTCCAATCCATCTCAACCATCCCAACTTCTACATTTGTTGCTATCGCATATTTTTCCTGGGTCATGACAATCGGAAGTCGTTTTGCAAGCTGAAAGAAATTTTTTATATTTTTTTATTGGGGTTGGCGCTTACGAATTACTCAAGTACGAAAAAAATATGTTTTGTTATTTTTAGCTGTGTAGATCAAATCACAGTGGTATGATTAATTAGTAACTTACATTCAATATAATAAAGCTAGAATAAATTTTTCCTACTGGAATAAGTAGATAAACACAATACACCATTATAAATGCTATTCCTATATCATGTAACTCACTTGTTGGTTTACAAGCCATTGTTGTCATCATCATAAAAATAACAATCATCACCAATTGAAGAAGTAGATTTCTCATTTTCATCACGTTCTTATATCCCACATATATTTCTATAGTTTGGCGGTGGACAATAATACTTCCTTTTCCGCAGTTTGGTTTTTAAAACACAGGGTAATGATTCGAAGTCTAGAGTTGTATTATCTAACTGGCTGTGTTGACAATTCATGTATTAAATCGGCCCGTTGCTATAGGGATGCATTAAGGGCTGGCAATTTGATTCGTTGATTTGAATCGATTCGAAGCACAATTTATTCGAATCAATTGTTAATCGTTCGTACGAACGAGACGAGCTGAATAAACTAGAATTTTCATTTGTAACGGTAAAATGCAATCGATTTTGGTCAAATTTGACCAAAATCGATTATATTTTGACGTTGAAATATGAAAATTGTTGTTCTTAGAAGTTGGATATGAATTAAAAAATGTACACTATGAACTATAAATTTCTTGATTTTAACAATGGAGACAAGTTGTAATAATAGAAATGGGACATTTGTTATTTACGTGTACATTATTGATTGGATCCGATTCGAAAAAATATTTGAATCAGATTCGAATTCCAAATGATTCGATTTTGCCCATCCCTATATACATTTCAAAAGCCGTACGTTTTGGTGAATTATGGTATTGAATATCCTCAACCGAAAAAATGAAATCAAGCCTCTATTCCTGAAGTCACTGAGTATCGCCAATGTCACAATGAAATTAAAACCAATAAAATGATAATTGTGTAAAATATTTCCATCTGAGGCTCATGCTTGACGAAATACTTTTGACGAGAAATATATCTAGTTCATACTGAACTTTGAGAATTTTTTTTGAAAAGATATTTGTAGAGAGAGAGAGCAGTCATGAGGAACCTACTCAAATATGCAAATCAAACACTGAATTATTGAATTTATAATTGATCACCAAAATTAGGCGCAAAACTTCTCAAAATCAAACATTGCTGAGAAAATATATCATTCTATACAAATCCAAAAATGGACTAGAACTTGAAGATATCATTCCGTGGGCGTGTCAATCATTTTTTATTGAATATCACTACATCGTTTAGAAAAAAATGAGTATTTGGGACAATCGTTATTGAATAGAAAAATATAATTTCACTTTGCATAATAAAGTGACCCTTTTAGGCTTTGCTAACACAGGCAGCTACTCGGCGAAAGTTTTAGGAATTTGCAGCGAAAATATCTTTGGAAGAAAAAATTCAAGTTTCGTTGGGGCGCACTAATAACTACTAGTGATATCCCATCGACAAAATGTCTTTTCGTTCAGTTTATTCTTTAGACATTTTGTACGTACTGACCTCTTGTGGCCCATGCTAAAGTTTCTCAAGGGAATAATGAATACTATCTTTCGCATTTTGTGCAGTTAAGACTACAGAATGTGATAGAATTTCCGAGCTAAAGGTTTTTATAATTATCTTCAGAATCTATCCCAGACTATACGGAACTCTCTGTTTCCGTGTCACATCGATTTGAGCCGTTTCACATCACGTTTGCTTGTTGTCTGGATTTCACACACGACTCCTGATAAAGAAAACTGACAGCAGCTGTATAGTCGGCGTAGCGTAAAAAACATTCGGGAAAATGTTTCATGAATTAAAATTCCTGGCTACATGATGGACTTATAACGATAAGAAGAAAAGTACACAAAAGCATTATTTCTTTAACCAATGACGCAGTCAGGAGTCTCGTAAGAGCACGTGCAATGAAAAGGAAATTCTGACGCTTGGGTGTTTGATTTTTAACTAAGATGTGCGCAAAATCGGCACCCATGAATATGTTTATGTGTATATATTTTGCAGATATATGTATTCGTACATGCATTCATTTTCAAGGAATATTATGGTTATAAAATGCGAAGTTTATTATTGCATGAAAAATCCTTAATGCTTTTTAAGGTAAAATTATATTGGTAGTAAACTTGACAAACTAGGCATACTAGGTAAACTCTGAACCTAAAATTCTAAGCACTGTACCCAACCAACAGCACTGTACTCAACGTTTCATCAAGTAAAAAGAAAGAACAGTGATTTTGTTACAGTGTATGCTCAATCGTACCGAAAGAATGACAATCGTGGATTATTAACATCAAATTGGCTGTGCGCAAAATAATTTTATTTTCCCGTCAATATTGTTTGAAATAAAAAATTGAACTGAAAGATCTTTGACCTTAGATAAGCCATGCAACTAATTTATTCGCAAACAATGCCGATGTCTTTTGCCTAACAGAATATATTATACTGTTGTTTCCTTTCGCGAGTGTTAATTGCACGTGTAGACTTTTATTTTCGAAGAATATTTTGGTCAAAAAGTGAACGTTAACCGGTTCATTTCTATAAAAATTCAACCGCCTCATAGTTTTTTTCGGCTTTTGGAATTTTTTATTCATTTCGAAAAATGCTAAACACACGTGAATGTGAATGATGTCAATTTTACATTGATTCGCATATATATATGTTTACCATTTACTCAAATAACTTAGTTCAAAAGCGAGTGATTGCCACCAGATAGACTCATACTTATGGGTATGATCAACCGATGAAATACAAACAATGTAATTTGCCGACATTTTAAATGTCAATTTAGACATGCATCATCAAGACAGTGAACAATAGAATAACATTCTGACTTATATAAATTGACGGCAACAACTTCTATACTATATTAAGATAAAAGATAGATAAATGCATTGAATAACAAATATAATACTAAAGTTAATAGGTAAGGCTGAAACGATGACCGGTAAAATAAAGAAAAGTAAGCCTTATATGGAACATGCTGTTTTCCTTATCATTGATTCTGTACTTTATTATTATTAATATTATTACACGCAAAGTGCACTTTGCCATCATGGACATTTCGTGCTAAAAAAGATTGAATATTTGCAAAAAGTGCATAAGCAAATAAACTACACACAAAAAAAATGGTAAATATAACAATCAAATAATTATATCAATGACATCATCATTTATTGACCTTTCACGTATCGCTATCGCTGTGAATAGGATAAAATCCCAAGAACAGTATTTTCTTGTAGTACGTTTTTCATTCCTTAAAATTTCTGCATTTTCCTTTTCCGTCAGCTGTTCGTTTATTACGGAGGGTCTAGATAAAGTTGACTTGTCTTTCTCCCAATCTCTGATATCCTTCTGATATTCTCTGATATCAAAACTAGCTCAAGTATTAAAACATCCTTTTGTTTCTCCGATGTAAACTGCATCACAGTCTTCATATGGTATGGAGTAACATTCAGAGGGTCAAAGGGTAGTTTCGTTTACATGTTGTGCCTACAGTCCAGCCCAACGAAGGTATAGTGTTACTGAACGTGAAGCTTTGACATGTGTTTGTTCCGCAGAAAAATGTCACACATTTTATGAGACAATGATTTTTATTTTACGGACCGACCACCAAGCATTGAAGCTTCTGGTGACATGCACGGGAATCGAAAAAGCCTGTATGAGAATTTGAAGTTGAGCATTGAGATTGATGGAATATCAATTCACAGTAAAACACATAAAGGCAGTGAGAAAAATACGACTGACGGATAGTTGCGATTACCTGTCCCAATGTACAGTTTTATGATAACACTAATTTCACGATTGCGTGTTGAATATTTTGATGAGGTAATTTTGATTAAAGATAGCTAAATACATCGCTTATGTAGAATGTTCGAAATTGCAAATTACTAAATATTGGCCAAAAAGAATTTCAAGACGTTGACGATAAACTGAATCCTTTTTTCAATCGCAGACGCAAGAGTTTTCAGAATCGGAAGGAGTAGTTTTTTCGCTGCGAGAGAATTGTCATACTTTCTTTAAGAGAAAGACTGATAAATCAGGCACACGAAAGCCATCAAGGTACTTTTGGTGACTAAAAATGAACCAGGGCATTGAAGTAGCTGTGAAATGTGAAAACTGCTCAGTGCTAAACTAAAGCGCAATACCGCGAAAAAATCCGCTCCTTTACCCAAGTAGGTATTGATTTCACCGGTCCCACGAAAGGCGGAACAAAGCAACAAAATTTTGCAGTTGTCATGATTTTTTTCAAAATGGATCGAAGAATCTTTTTGTTTAAATCCAACATCAAGCTGTAATTGAATTTAATAAAAATATTTCTTCCAGAAAAGGTTATTTCTCAGAAATGGTAATGCATCAACCAAATTGAACGAGTTAAATAAAACGTAAAATTTTGTCGGTGCATAGTCGGAGTTTTCAAGCAACAATTTGAAGGTGGTCTGAACGCGAACGTCTTTTCGAGTTAATATTGAGAATTTTGATTTTAATTACAACCCAAAGATGCTATATGGGTAAACCATATGAGATTTTTATGTTTAAAACTAAACATCTTTAGGAATATCCCGTACGTGAAACCACAACTCGGTGCACATTTATTAGAAATAAAAGCGGTTATTTATTCAAATGGTAAATAAAAAATGGTTTCCCGACTCACCGTTTTTCACCTCCCCCGCTACTGAAATGTCATAACTTAAAAAATTTCGTTGACAGAGAAACAGAGTCACGCTTCGAGAATTCATAGTTTATAGCGCCAACCAATGCACGATTCAAAGCTCAATACATGAATCACTGATGGACCGCGATATATATACTATATATGTATAAGAACTAAGGTTTTTTATATGCACGTGAAAGCAAGTTGTGTGAAATTTGATACACAACACTAATTTATAAATTTGCATGGTATCATAAGCTACGGACGAACAACTAAAATATTTTTTTGCTTATGCCTGATAAATGACCATAAATTTTCGCCAGCATGGATCGCGTCAGTGGAATGCCTCACGTTTGTTGTGACATAGCTTTTAAATAATTCTAAGTAAAGTATAACAATATTTTCGTGAAAGTAGGTGTAAAGTATTGCTATGTAACTTTGTCATTTTTGTCGATCCGATCGCTACTTCAATCCCAAAACCTTAAGTAAGTCAAGTACTCACTATTGTCATTTGGTTACCCCTCGGGCGTTTTAAATTCCTTTGAAGATTGGAATTATCAAATAATTTTTTGAAAATCTATTTTAAAATGAACAGGCGGTTACCTAATTTTACCAAACAAATAATTGGAACATTAATCTCAACATCTAGTTAAAAATCAGGCGAACAAGTATAATTAAACCTTGCCTTTACTATCTATTTTTTTTAATTTCAATAATGATGTGGAAGATCTTTTTTTCATTGCTACTCATTTTAGTGGGTCACCCTGAAAAAGACCTGCGACAACGTAAATATACTAACAAGGCTAGTAGTGTTGTAGGAATAATATGGTATACGTATGTAAATACATTTCGCTAGAATTGCCAACACTAATATGCAATCCGTTTTCCGAAGATTAGCATTAGATCGTCCAATGGTCGTCCAATTTCATACAGCGCACCAGACAGCTTTAAAAATATTTGCCTGGCAGCCATAATTATATCGAAGAAAATAAAAACCTTCTTGAATATTATTTCATTTTGCACATAAAAAAGTATGAAATAAGGTAAAATATTTAAAAAATAACTCTTATTACCAAAACGTTGAATATATTTTTGTGTTTTAATTTGGATGATAAAATTGGATAGTTTACACAATAAAATAGAAAATGCATTGTTAATTCAACCGTTTTATTCGCAGCGAGATCAATCATGTTTATAAAATATGATATATTGATAGGAAATATAAATTGACAACGACTCTGCATATACATCCCAATGAAAATCAAATTATAAATGGCCAATTTGAAAATTGGCATTTTTACGCAATTTGATGGTATTTTTTTGCACGAAAAAAAAAAAAATAAAAATAAGTAAAATAGTGTGTGAACAACATTGCGCAGAAACCGATAAACAACATCGAACTTGCGCAAATAAAACAGACTAAAATTATGCAGATTTCACATTATTTCTCTCTCCATTCAAATCATTATTTTGCCTAGCATGAGCCAATGATTTGTCGCGCTTTGGAAGCGCGACTCAACATTGGCCCATACTCAACCGAAGAAGAAATAATAAAAAAAATAACCTAGATATTATGTAGAAAGAATTTTTTAGGCAGAATTATTATAGTAGAATTAAAATATTTCGATCTTCCATCCGTTTTTTTTTCAATACATGAATTATTTCTTATGAACTTTTGTATGCCGTTGATGTAGAATGTAATGTTATTCGTTACTTTAAACTGCTGAAACATTTGCCTCGACTGAAAAATACAACAAAAAAGAAATCGTTAAAAAAAAGGCCAACAGTTCAAGGAACTTATAGGGTGAATGATTATCCAAACCATCCAAATTTTCGAAATATAAATGGATGAGAAAAATTACACTTCAACCAACATTATAAAATTTTCATTTTATTTTATCTGTAGTTTACATTCATTATAATATGCCTAATTTATAGCCATAGTAATTTCCAAGCTATTCCAAATATGAACCACAACATGTTTTCGAGGTTGGAGAATGAATGTTGGAAATATTTTTAATACACATATTGCGCGTTAAAAATTTTATTTCGTGAGACACGTGTGGCAAGTGGGGCTGAATAATTCGATTCGGTGATTCGACTCAATCGTGGATGGTTCATAGAAAGAAAAACTTGCTAAATGAACTAGAATTTTCAGTTTTAACGACAAAATGCAATCGATTTTGGTCAAGTTTGACCAAAATCTTATATATTTTGTCGTTAAAATATGAAAATTATTGCTCCTTATACATGAATTGAAAATGCACTATAAACTAGAAACGATCCATTCATCCCCAAACGATGAAAAACACTTCTTACCGTGTGCTGATGGTGATGAACATGTTGATAGATTAACCTGGAAAGCAATAGTGAACATTTAAGAAAGTAAAATGGTATATAGAATAATAAAATAAAAATATATGTATATATATATATAATCGCGGAAGGTGAAAACAATGTGACTAAAGATGGACTAAAAGAGAAAAAATGGAAAATGATAACAACAGATGAACTACTAATACAAAAACATAATTATTATATGGGCTGGCGATCAATGGGCTGTTATAATTCTTTTCAGATGGCCACTCTTTGGAGTGAGTGGATCACGCTCAACAAAGTTCTGTACCAATGGACACTCGTAGATGAACAAAAGAGCTGTTGAAAATATATGAACTTTTTGGTTCGGTCGAGCCCAACCCAGTTATTACACACTGGGTTGAGTGACGGGTGTGGATCAACGAGCCGCACATGCCTGGTCTCGAACCCAAGTCTTTAACCTGCGATGCCAAAGTGACAACTAACGCAGTGTATTTTCAATTCACAATACATGTTTACGATCAGAAATTTTCTATTTACTTTAACAAAAAATACAGCCGATTTTAAAATCGATATTATTTTATCGTTAAAATCAAAATTTCACTTTCGTCAGGATTTATATGTTCCTATGAAAGATTCACGATTAATTCGAATAATTTGTGCCTTGGATCGATTCGAATCACCGAATTTATTTTTCCAGCCCTACTTAAAAGGAGAAAACTATCTAATAAATAGAAACATACATATAGAGAGGGCAAACTATCTAACACAATATAAACATACATTAAAAGAAATTGAGTCAAGTAAGAGCGGAAAACGAGTGAATGAATAAGTGAGAAATAGGAAAAAAAATCAAAAAATCAAATTACGCGTGTTAGGTAACTGGTAGCGGTCGCACGGCAGGTTCCACGACATATGGTAATTGCATGTGCAAGAGAAAAAATGAATTCTACAACATATGCTATGATCAAAGCGAGTAGATGTCGGTAAGCTCTATACAACTGAAACAATAAAAAAAATTTTTTTTGTTATTCTTTCGTTATACTTTGTTATACTTTCGTTATTCAATTTGCAGGATTATCGTTTGATAATATAATATATTTGGAAAGAATACCAGATGAAAAAGTTATATATTTAAAAGATGCTAAAATACGATGTAATTTCTGAGAAATTATAAGTTAAAAGCTGTGTTTGAGCTCTCTTGAAAACTGATGCTTTTTACGATATAATATATCTCCCATTTGGAAGCAAACCGTTAAGCTAACTTCATTAACCGATTCGTTTATTTTTGTACACTTTTTTCATAACGTCATTGATTCTTTCAGAAGTCAATTTCATGAAGATGCTATAATGATAGCAACCTTTAATATTTACAAACTCGCTCGGCATCCCTCTTCCCAGTGACTTTTTTGAGAAATAAATTTCATGAGGATTCGAGCCCATATGACTTCGAGCTTTTTGTATATTTTCATTCTTCAAGTATTAGTTTACTTCTCAGGAATATCAAGCATTAATCACAGATAGATAGCGCCGACGAGGAAGTATGCAATTACTGCAAATGACCAGTGAGCTAACTGTACTTTTGTTACTGTGTACGTACGTCGAATTTCATTTTAAAAGTGAGATAAACAGAATTAAATATTTTGTCAAGCAGGTCCGTACTTAACAAGCTTAGTTGGGCAGAACATTTTTCACGGAGTATCTCTCTACTTAGCGATATTGAAACGATTTCAAACCTGGGCATAGTTACTTAGGCAAAGCTACATAACTGTAAAAAGGTTTTGAAAGCTAGCCTGCTTGTCTTCATAGCTACTATATAGCTAGATTATACCTGTTGTAGACTATAGCTACTATATATGAGGATATTGCACATGGGAACTCGAATTGGGTACGTTACAGGAATTTGTGGCGGGGTTATTAAGCATACAAATACATTAACTGGCATCTTGCACCGAGGAATCGCTTACCAGTAGGGATGGAAGTCTGGAATATTTTTTTTTAATCGAATCTCTAAAAAAACAATTTCGAATTGAATCTTTTTTGTATTTGATTCTAATATAGAAAACTCATTCCCGAATGTTTTAATTAAGATGCTATTTTATGTTAGAAAAACAAAAAAACATATTCGTTGTTCAAATGCAAACAACACTGAACAAGAACGAAATAGCATTATACTGATTTGACAACTGGGCACAATAAAATTAGAAGAAAATTCATAATACGTAATCACCAAATAGCCAAATAGTTAATAAAATCAAAACGAATTTTCTTGACCTGCTTAGAATCGATCCAATTAATAATGATTCGAATCGATTCGAAATTCTAAAATTTACATCCCTACTCACCAGTAGAGCTGGGCAAAATCGAATCATTAGGAATTCGGATTCGAATCTGATTCGAATAATTTTTTCGAATCGGATCGAATCACTGATTCCATGAAAACAACAAATATGCCATTTTTACAATTACTATTATTGTCTTCTTCATGATAATTAAGAATTTCACAGTTACGAGTTACAAATATTAGCTTAAACAGACTTAAAAGCGATGTATTTTCAATTACATTCCGGTCTAGAAGCGAAAATTTTCATTTAACGAGTAGCAAACAATAATAATAACGAATTTGACAATAATCGATTGCATTTTGACGTTAGAAATGAAAATCGCCATTGCATTCGGCGAATTTGTGTTCCTATGGCCGATTAACGATTGATTCGAATAAACTGAGCTTCGAATTGATTCGAATTATCGAATCGAATTGCCCAGCCTTTCTCAAAAGCGTTTTGGTGATCAACAGGAAAACTTTCCGCTTGCTTTTGCGCAGCATTCAAGCTACAGCTAACTACTCTTCAAGCTGCAACTATACATGCTTTTCAGAGAATGAATCACTGTTTTACCATTCGTGTATACGCTGAAGAAAAAAATCCGCGCCTAACTTTCAATTGGACATAATTAGGTGTGTGGGTTTCTATGACACTTCCGAGAACTAATTCATTCACAAATCACATCAAAGAAGAAGGACAATCCCACAAGGTTTTTGAATCCGTACAAAAATATCAAGCTCATGGCTGCAGTCATATTTGCTAGAGCTTTTATTGTTTTTGCTCGCAACATAGGATATTGAAAGGGAAGGCCCTACTTTTTTCACTTTTTTGCCGCACAGGCTCGAGTTTGAAAATTATATATTCGTCCTTTTGGCGCCATTAGCTGCCACGAAAAGGGATAGTTCTAGAAAAGTTAGTTTGCTGCAATTTTGTTGGTATATGCTTTTCAATTACTTACATTTATGCTACAATATATTTGAGGGGGGTGCCATAGCAAATTGTAGCACTATTGTAGGGATAAATAAAACCGGTTATAGTCATCATGGCAAGGTTATGTCAGTTTTAGCTTGGCCACGACTCTATACTCTATATAGTAACGACTCTATATAGAAGCTACAGACGCAGTAATATTAATACGTTGTTATAGCCAGGTTATATTAGGCCTGTAAATACTATAAATGGACTATTGGTGATCTTTAACTACTATTGTATTTTATAAGTATCCCAGAGAACCCAAGGAAACCTGAACATTTTTGCGTAAGGTATATCAAAATAAGTAGAAATAGTCATATTTGAGCATTTTTAAAAATTGTACGTAACACAAAAACCAAGGTCATTTTTGGATTCAACATACTCACAATACCCCAAAATAGTTCCAAACTTACAGCCTTATAAATGTCTGTTGACTGATAATATAATGGAAGGTGTAATTCATGGTCTAATGACCATGAATTAAATGCAACAAGACCACCGGACGAAATAACTGATGAAACTGCAAATACCATTCCAACCTTCATCTGAAAAATACATATTTTTTCATTATTAAACAGTGGTATGCGCATGTGCTTATGTGTGTGTGTGTGTGTGTGTGTTACGATTGCCAAGGCGGATTTTTGTTGAGCAAACAGTGTTTTCACTTTCATACCCATTTAATACGAATATCGAATTATGTCATTACGAATGGTCTTGAGTACGTTTAATAAACATGTTCAAAGAGGTTGGAAACAAGATGCAACGATGCAATACGCAACGGTCGTTACATGTTGGTTGTTATATCGCTACATCGTTGCATCACGTTACCTATCCTAACAAAAATGTTGGCAACTTTTTTTCTTTATTCCTTAATATTAATCAGTCAAAATCAAAAAAAAAAATATTATGAAAAATTGTAACATTTTTGATGGCTTAAATTCTTAGTCAAAACATACTGAATAACAGAGATGCACATTCTAATCTTCCAAATCTGACATATTTCGGAATGGATTTACATCTTGAATCTAAATCTGCCGTCCTTCCATGGCGAATTTGGTGCGATTCATCCATCCACCAGTATGTGTACACTATTAACTATATGTAAGTACAGAATTTCGAATTTTTTATCGTTATGATATTGCCCGTGCCGGCTGACACACGATTGTTAAGCACACTATAATTTGAATGAAGTATATCACTAGTACTATACTTACATTACAGTAATCCGGCGAAGTGCTAGCGCACACCGCCAACGTACCAGATATGATGTACTGTAAAATATAAAATACAAAACGTAAATATAAAAATTTGATCAATTCAAAGAATATATTATTATTATTTATGCACAGGATTAATGTAACACTCACTGCACATTATCACGGTGGTTTAATCATGTGTGGAATGTTTTCCTCTTAGAGTGAGTTGTTGGCCATTTATATATATAGTAGGTCTTTGACATTTGGATGGCCATTAGTTAGCTCCTTTTAGACACTGCTTTCGGCCTTGCTCATAGAGAACTTCTATAAAATCAAAAATGTGCGTGAAAGTATTTGATTTAGATTCTGATTACGAATTTTATTTGCTTGTTTTTAGGATCAGATAAGAATTTTTTTCAAATTTATCGATATTCTCTGGTTGCAATCAAGTTACGCGGAGTGTGTGAGTCGACCTGCGCGCCTTGTATGAAAAGGCAATGGAAAAAATGCCATCATTATTTTTTTTCTATGGTTAAAAAAATTCACTGATGGAGCGTGCCTCGAGGGCACGATATGGGGCTCATACTTAAATAAAGGAAATTAAGTGTAGACATCGGACATTAGTCAGTGCTTCATCCATCGTTACTGCTAAGGGTGATTTTGAATAAATAAAAAAAACGATTGTTCGATACTAAAAAACTCACTCCTTATTTTGTACTATTACCGAATAACCCTTTGTTATCAATAATAGAAAAAGTATATACCTTGTAAGAGTACATTACTTACCCAACATCCGAAACCAACTCCCAATTTGCCGATAGAGTTGGAACGCATTACTCCAATTTCTGAAATGAAGATAGCTCCGAGAATAGCACAAGTCGTCCCAGAAAGAATTTGAAATAACTAAAAACAAATTCAGTCGTGAATACCATACGTTTAAAATGCCCCTGGCTATTGGTAGGATACGCCCTAGAAGTTGTAGCATATTAAAATCTGCGAGGTGTATATAGTTGAGTAGCACTATGGGAAAATCATGTATATTTAAAGCCCTTTTTTGGATTGGAAAAATCACATTTAATGAGTGCTCATACAGTCGTGATTAACAACATGCGTCTGGTTGAGTGCTTGCTCAGTTGCAATGAAATATTCTTATTACCCCCGCGACTTCGAAGTTTCTTTTGTATACTGACGCTGGATCACGTGGAGAAACAATAACTGTCATCGACATCACCTTTCTTCTTCTTTATTTAAAACCGAAATAGTAAATAAAATAAAAAAACAGGGTGAAAATTTGCTTACAACAGCTATATTTTATAGATCTATAAAAATCAAATCTGTCAAAGTACAAAAATGCTTGAATATGAATATGCACCCAATCGCAAACTAGATTTTGTCGAGCATGTGTCACAGGCGGACCACGCCACACGAAAGATGTTTTGACTTCATTTTTCTGACTAGGTATTTCGGCGATTCAATTCGCTGATTCGAAGCACAATTGTTTCGAATCAGTCCCGAATCGGCCATATGATCAAATACTTGCAAAAGCAAATAACTTTTTTGTAATTTTATCGTCAAAGTAAACTAATACATGTTCAATTTCGACTAAGTGTTTTTGTGTGAATTTAAAGTACATTGTCTATTCCCACTTGCTTGTATTATTATTGGTGAATTCTTAATTACAAATTTCCTCATGTTGATATTCGAGGCAAATTGTAATAGTGATAGTGGGACGTTTGCTATTTATATAAAACTTGCGATTCGAAAAAATTACCTGAATCAAATCCGAATTTCAAATGATTCGGTTTTCGTACACCAAATTGAAAGTACATTAGCTCGTACAGATTGTTTAAATCATCATCAGTATCCTTGTAGCCGAGCAAATAGCAACTAGTGGAAACGGAATTCGACTTGAAATGATTCGATTTTGCCCAGATCTAAACGGACAGAGTCACTTGCACAACTTGGTATATTATATTTGTTCAAAGTTCATAAAAGATAATCCCCAGCCATGAAATATACCAGTCTTCAGTTAAACAACAATAATAGTCTTCACACACTAAAAACTAAATGTACGAAATATTTCGATCTCACGAAGTCGAAAACACGTTCGCATTAGTTGCATAACATAGAGTTAGCCCACAGTCAGACATTCTTTCTTAAACATATTTTGCCAAGCTTGAATTATAGATAGATCGCGTAGGCGACGCGCCATTTATCTGTGGCTTATGCTTGGCAAATAAAAATTTTCACCTGAAAAGGGATAGTCATAAATAAATTCAACAGTTTGCCGTGCAAAGTTTCAAGCCCAATATCCTCAACATGCTATTCTAACCTGCACATGCGATTTATATACAGTTTAATTTCTATATGCTCTTATTCCGTTTAGCACGTTTTAAGCGCACATGACGGCACATTTTGCAGCGATTCATTTGAATAGTTCCTGATTACCACGTTCAATAGCAAAATTTGGCACCAACAACCAAAGTTTCGCAAATGGTTCTATTAGACATGTTGCACGATGTTACTATAAATAATTATATCTTTGAAATGAAGTGAAAGTTTAATTTCGTTTGCCTCGATAGATTAATCAATATAAAATATCATACTACGCTACAAGCTTATGCATTTTACCTGAATAAGATATATCTATCTATTATTTTGTACGATTATGACACAATACATCTGCACTTTTTGAATGGGGCGCCAAATATTTTGTCAATTTCTGACAGGCGGCCATGTGAAAGTATAACTATAAATGAAGCAAACGATAAGCACCCGAATACATTCAATTCTTAGTATGAAAAATTATCAGGACTTCATTTTTGAGAAAAGTATCGAAATTAGGTGCCATTGTGTCGAATATTAAAACAGATTTGAGGTGTATATAGTCAATTGAGATCCGTACCTAGATTTGTAAGAGTTCATCAGGCTAAATGTCTGTACGTAGAGCCGAACAAATCAGAATTCTTTGCGCCATCTTTTGAATTTTGGGAGATGTGACACCTCTCAGGGAAGTGTAAACTCATTCACCTCCAACGCCTCGAACTATGTTTTCAAACTAAAAGTAGTTACACGTAAACGTAATGTGCATAAATTTGACGTTCACTAAACTTGCAAACTATATCGAATTAGCTTTTAAAAGAAGCGGATGGATCAATACGCTTGAAAAATTCCGAACAACTTTTCAATACTTATTTAGCTGTGACGACATTATGGAAATGCTGATTCTATTTAAAGTAAAAAGCACTAATTTTAATTAATATCAGGCGGGTCAGAGTAAAAAGGATCAGCGCGCCGGATTTATTTGTTTTTTGCCGCAGTTTGCCCACGTCTGTTCTAGATAGACAAACCGAGAATAATTAAGGCCGTTTGATTTGTAATTTTAAATATGAGCAACTGTTGGATTGTGCCGACAATGCGCAGCCATATGTGATTCACGCCTATACCAATGCAACTTATTTGGTTCGTTTGGGCATTGGGATGTTTTCCACAGAGCAGTTGGTGGTACCAAATTACATTTCGTACTCTTGCAGTAGGTCTTTTTCATTGAATTGCTAGATTCGTTACGCGCTGCTTCCAGCCTTGCTTAGAGTAATTTCGATGAAATGAATGAAAAAACAAACAAAAAAGTAATGGTAAACAAAATTAAATTCCGTTTTACTGATACAAGGCGCTGTTTTCGTTTCTTGCGTCAAATTCCTGATCGGGTGCTCAGTCGGTTAAGCACGGTCGTATTGTCCGAAAGGGCGATGGTTCGATGCCGTATCACATTTTCTTCAACAAGGCTCTTCGCCGGTAGCTGTAACACTGAACAGATACAGTGTCACAACAAAGGTACGTGCCTAACGATATTTGGGTATAAGACCCGTAGGTTTATGGATAGACCATAGAAAATAAATGGGTGTACGGTTAGCTCAATCGGTAAAGCGTTGGGAATGCGATTCTCTGATCGTCATGACGCAGGTTCCAATCCCGTGAGGGATGATGATTATATGCGAGAGGTCTGCTGGACGCCTCGTCGGTGCACGGTGGTTCACGTATGCGCTGCTTACGGATTCCTCCACCATGCACAGGAAAAATGAGAAATACGATAACCCAAAAACCTTCACCCCGATTCGGAACTGGTATCCGCACCAGAGGTAGCGGATCGCCATACGGTTAAGCTGTATTCTCGGCTTTCCTCTCCCGCAGGATAAAAATGATATCCTATCCTAAAACCCACAAAAAAAAGAAATTCCTCAGTGTCAATTTCCTGGTTCAGTAATTGTATGTTTTGAGATTTTGGACAGTAAAATATTTGAATGACTTACATGGATGAGAAATCAAACAAAAATAAAGCCTTGCTATGGAGCTAAAGCCCAGCCTTTTCATGGTACTTTCAACTGGCAAGATATTACCGTAAGCAACACAGACAAACATTAGACAAGACAGACCGAAGTTATAGTGCATGGAGTGGACATAGTTTATTTCGACACTCTTGTGTCGACACAAAAGACGATACAAATAAAGATATGACATTACAGAGTTATCAGGAAAGCAAACAAAAAATAAAAAATTAAAAAAAAATTAAAAACTTACCAGGAAATAAGTTTAAAAGAAACATTCGAAGAAAGTAGCACGCGTTTGCTTACCTCAAAGTAGTAGTTTGTTACGTTCCTAGAAATGGACACTGAACAAAAGTGTCGTAAATCTAAGTCGAATCAGTGTTGTAATATAAAAAAACCTGAACCTTGAAAGTGCGACTAGCAAACATTGTTCGTCTATTCAAAAAAATAAAACTCAGGTTAATGTGAAAAATTTGGATCGAAATTGATAGTCAAAAATAAGATGGATTTATGGGTAATTATATGTGAACGTTTTTACAGACTACATAAGGATTTTTACATAAATGTGGAAACCACAAATAAGAACTTTTGACATCGCACCAAACTTATAATTAGTTACATAGAAAGCCGCAATTAAAGACAAAACTTTTTGCTTCTATTTCAGATGCTTGTACTAGAAATTCAATCAGTAAACCCCGGAAAAAGTTGGTGGTTTTTTGTACTAGCAAAATCGAGTGTATCCAGCTCTATTATTTTTTTTCTTCGTTTCTTTTACCTGTTGTGAAAAATCTGGAAACCCACGTATACCCTGTGAAATTTTAGTGTAAATAGTTGGCCAGTTTCTCAATTTGTTGAAAAAGACTGCTCCAATGACATCATCATTGCCTTAAGCTCTTTGTTTAGCTTGTTCATAGGCATCTTCGGTATTGACCAAAAAATAGCCACTCACAACTTTTAAAGGGTCTTCTGACAAATATTGTTGAAGTAGGTTCATTTTTTCAAAGGTATTTCTTACCCTCTGCTCTACAAGAGCTGTAAAGGATGATTCCCATTGTGGATAATCCAAAGGGTCACCACTAAGCTTCCATATTTTGATATTAGGTAATCTCTGAGCAGATGAGAAACTTTGAGCAGAGTCGAGATTGGATTGGCCGGCAAAATTGTTGCTAGAAAATGGATGGTTAGTAGGCACATGTAAATTAGTATCAGTACCGGTAGCATTTTTACTAAATGCGTTTTCATTAGGTTGCAGAGGTGGGACATTCGAGTTGACAGGCCGAATCGTTGGTGTAAAAGTTTGTATTTTGTCTTGTAAATTTGCATTGGGCAAAGTATCACGAATTTTGGCGAAACTTTATTGTTTAAGGAAATCACTTTTGATTCCAAAGGGATTAAACACTTGTTCAGTTTTTAAACAGGGTTCTAAAATAGCCCCATTTTTAGCTATTTTCTTTTCTAAGGTCAAACGTTCTTGTCGATGTTTCGCCTGACTTTCAAGTTTCTTCTCTATCACTTCTCTCTAACTGACCCGCTACTCACATCCCTCCACCTGACCTAACTATCGACTTCTATCCGACCAACCTTTATTAACCTGACCTATCCTCCGGCCCGACCACCTATCCCCAACCTAACTCTCCACACCTGACTTACGTATCCCGTGATCTACCTGAGCCGCGTCCCCTGCCTGACCTGCCTATTCCCAACCTAGCCATAAAGACCTGACCGACCTAATGAAACAAATATTTATATACAGCGCGTTTATGCTGAGGGATCTCTATACCCAGCCGACCTGCCTCGACTTGACTAATCCCAACCAGCCCCCCTATGCTCAACCTACCTCCCTCCCTCCCTCGCTTCAGCCTGACTAGACCAAACCATCTCCCTCTACCTGACCTACCTAATAACCCCCTCTGCAGGCTACCTGACCTACCATGCCTATTCCCAGTCCCAGAGCACTCTGCCTAGCCTAACTACCTCTACTTAATCTCACGTGATAATTTCGGCCATGTATAGACGGCGTTTACGCTAAGTGAACTTTTAGACTCGTTCAGCATAAAGCCGTTTTTCCTCTCTTTCTTTATCTCACTCTTATTTTGTGGTATATAAAGAAACAGTCACAATTTTTGCTCAGCTGTACTAAAAAATTAACGAGAATTGACGTTTCAGGGAATATATATTTCGTAAATTGGATACATCACCACAGACGCACGGGATTTCCGGATATCGAGCTATGAAAGAGAAAGTGCCAGTTAGGATTTCATTTCTCAGCCTCGATGACCCTTCTTTGACGTAACCACACAGTGTCCATTTGCGTGAATTACCGTTTACAGGAACACTCAATCCTATAACTGAAATTCTCACCGCAAAATAACTGGTTCGGCGGCACAGAGAGATGCTACTTCTCTAAAGCGGATTGACTTCAAATTTTTTGCATTTCTGAAGAGTGAGGAATTCCAAAGTTTAGAAAATCTTGGAGAAATAACGTTGCCATGACTTCTCAATTAATGTTGCGAGAAATTCAGTTCCAGTTATTCTTTTAAGTCACACACCTGCGCCCACAGCCCATTTGTGCCTCATACTGTACACGATCGACCCAAAGATTCAAAAGACACGGATTCAAATGAAACCGATTCAATTAAGCTGAGGTGCGCATGGTAGGGTGATTTGTCACACAGGTAGGAAATAGCAACAAAAACTTGCTAAAAAAAACTAGAATTTTCATTTTTAACGAAAAATGCTATCAATTCAAATTTGACCAAAATCGGTAGCATGATGTCCTTAAAATATGAAAATTGTTGCTCTTAGACACTGCAGTGTGAATTGAAAAAACACTACAAATAGCCAAGATGGAGAGACAAGTTGTTATACCACAAATGGGATATTTATTATTTACATGGACTTAGTGCTTCGATCCGATTCGAAAAAGTTATTCGAATCTGATTCGAATTCCAAATGATACAGTTTTTCCCAGCCCTAATTGTAATATGTTGGGTTCGTTCGCTAAAAGCTGTTCTGATTTCGTGGCATTTCGCCTCTAAAGTGAGAATATTTATTCAATTCTGATTTCGCTCTTAAAACGAGTAATTTTGTTTCGTTTTCAGAAAATTGTCGCCATTTTTGTTTAAATTTGAATGCGCGTATGGATGCTGAACAAAAAAAATTGTGCCCCGTCTATTTTTTTTTCTGGATCCGCCTCTGATCGTTAAGTATATTCTAAAAATTGTCGGGGTCAAAGAATGGGGAAAGAGGATTATATTCATCGGCGGCTAAAGATGAGAAAAGAGCTTGGGCCTAACTTATTGAAGTTGCGTTCGGAGCATCGGTTATATGGAACGTTATGCAATGTTTATGGTAATCTGTAATATATTTGACCTGATCTAATGCTGCCATCATTTTTTTACTCTTGTATGGTATTTTATATTGCTTTATATCATAAATATGTGAATAGGGTATTTTCGACTGGCGCTCCAGGAGTAATACTGTAGCATATATTATATTAAATTCACTTGAATTTGGCGAGATTCAATGCTTTTTCAAATGGTATCATGACAAATTTATGATATTAAATTATTAAATTATATGATTATTATTATGATATTAAATTATATTACGTTGCCACGATTATAACGCGTGGCTAATGAAAAACAAGTACAAACGAAAATTATTTTATTAAGCCTTTAGGGCCAGTTACGCCAATTCAAAATGACCGTATAACTTGTTTTGTAAGGGCATAGAGGACAGAGCTACGAACGGGCGTGTAGTAAGAATTAACAGACCCTTGACCATCTGCCTGGGCGATTTTACTTTCATAATGGATTGGTATCAACTATAATATTATCTCAATAAATATGTTAAAATACATTTTACCCTATAATACTATCTCGTTCGTTTGTTCCAGTTTCGTTTTTGCCTTTGTTTTTTTTTTTAAGGTGTATACCGCACACAGTGTTTTAGGCCTATGTGGCATTGTGTATACCACCTACTTGTTCATCCAAACGTTTCATCTTTGTGGTATTTCTTCACATGCTCAAGTGAAATAAATACATACATATATTTCATTCATTTACTGTAATTGTCGTGCCAGTATGGAGGGCTTGCTTTCAGCGCGCTATTTAAGTGCTTCCCTGCCTGGATTGTAGCAGATACGGTTTATACAGGCAGATCTTTTGGGCAGCAGTGATTTGCCTTAATAGAGTATCTTTTTGACTATGTACTTTTTATATACAAAAAAGTGTAGAATCTATAAAAAACGAAGCTTGAAACAAAAAGTGATTTGAAGGCCAATACCTATCAACCTAACTGCTGACTCGTTCTTCTATCAAAAGAATATTTTTAGTTTCGCGGTATGCCTTCTAGTAGTTCAATTCTTAATGAAGATTTTATATTTGCAAGTGCAATCAAATTGCATTGAAGTCGCTCGACTCCAAAATTAGAATTTATGCTCCCAATTTGAAATCTCCTCCCGCAACTGTCTGACAGTCTATATTTTTACTTGTAAAATTGAGTTTGAAGCTTTGAGAGACATGTAAGATATTTAAGCACGTATTTACCAATTATTTCGCATTTTCATGAATATAAAAATATATTGTTGAGAAGAGGAGATAAGTATACATCCATACAAACCAATGACAATAAAAACGAACGAAGGAAAACAACTCCACTGTGTTTTTAAAATTTGCCACTCCTAGACAAATTCGTGAGATCTGTCTCGTGATAGACCTCAGGTTTCTAGCCGACTCAAAACTGCGAGTTTAGTTTTGTTTGCCTTGTTAATAAGCATAAAAATTATATTATCTGAAAAAAGGGGAAAAATCTATTAATAGAGACCAAATCCATAACAATTAAGGAAGGAAAGCGATTGCAACTAGCATGTTGAAAGCAGGTTCTCTTTTCTAGCGCATGCATTATAGCATAGGCTACGAGAGAAATCGCCATGTCGCGCGAGACAGAGTTATACGACTCCCTAGAGTGGCACACCCTATCTTATTATTACTGATTAACTATATTTTTCAGTACGTACCTGAAAACCTCAGAGTATTAGAGCTGAGCAACTGTTTGGCGAATGGTGAGGCTCAGCTATCACAGTCGCCCGGTTTTGCGGTACCGATGCAAAGTAGCAATCCCATCCTTATAAACATAGTTCATTTCAGCCCCATTTTTCGACACAAAAAACGATACAAATAAAGAGATCACATCACAGAGTTATCGGGAGAGTAAACAAATAAAATTTGCTAAACAAAATAATACATAAAATAAAGTTTAAAAACGTGTCAGAAAATAAGTTTTAAAGAAAGATGCAAAAACACATACACTCACAATATATTTAAACTTAAAATGCAAGGGAAAAAATAAGTACAAAAGCGGAAAAACTTCTAAAAGGATGGGCATCGTTTTTCGTGATAGGCAATGGTGTTCGTGGCAAAATTTTTGAGCCAAATTAAATACACTATAAGAGTGACGATTTCTTACATGCATTGCTTGGTCTATTGTCCCAAACAACCAAATTACAATACCGATTCTGCATTTTATGGGAACTGCATGATATGAATTATTATAATGATTTTGTTTTGGTATTTGAGATACAGCAATTGGTCAAAATATTGATGGTTGTTCCATAGATGGTGAAAAAACATTTACAATATGATACAATAATTTAACAAAATTTCGGATTAACCACAGTTAAAGTTTATTGATTATAACAAGTGTCGGAGAAACTCGATTCACCTTTTTCAACGACTTGACTTGGCTCGAGTCGTCGTAGCTAAATAACTCGTCGAGGTGCGACTTGACTTGGAACTTAAAAATTTAGTCTTCAATCTTCTTTTCAAAAATCGCGTTGTCTACCGTTGCGTGACACAGCCGAGAAGAAAATTCCCCTCCAGAAGGATATAAAACATGCAATACACCCTGCTGTGAAATCCAAGTTCGTCAGCCTAATAAAGATCAGGGACCCTATTCAGGAAACTCCGTTAATCAATAATCTTGTCGCAAAGCACTAAAAATTCTTAAAAACGAGGAAAAGGCTATTCTTGAAAATCCGTTAACGAAAATGAGCAAATCCGTTTTTCACGACAAACACGAGCAGAAATTGCCAACAACCTCGCGAAGTCGCTGATTAAGCAATAGAATCTAACTGTTGGCAAACCGACTGGCTGCAATTTTTCCGACGAAACCATTTTAGCAGTAATCGCGTTTATTAGAACATCGATTAAGCTCCGACTTAAGACCACAATACACGTGAAGCATTATGGGTGTAGATGTAAGGCCACAATATACGTGAAGTTGTCCTACCGATGCGTTGCATTACGTTTCGGGTAACAAAATAAAAACGGCAATTCACGCCTGCATTGCTTTGTGTTAATCGTGTTCACATGCCTACAAAGTACGAACGAAAAAACGAACCGAGCAAACCGTTCTGTTTCATTGGAAAACGTAAGTAAATGCATGCAGAGCATTGCGCTTGCGTAAAACGCAAGGGTAAAATAAAACAAACCTAGAAAAAATGCAACCTACGCAAACGTGTACTGCGGCCTTTACTCAAGTGTTTTACTGTACCGATATCAAAATAACTTTTAAATCCCCATACGTTTTCAATCGCAGTTGCAAACACCCTGAACTAACTTTTTTCTATTGCTGCTTTTTTCGGACCAACGCCTTCGCCGACCAAGGAAAATTATCATGGGTGAACGTGTCAGAGATTTAGAAATTTGAATAATTTAGGATTTGAGTTTTTATGACCCTGGCCTACGTATTCGTGTCAAATTCCATCGGTAGGCTACAATATTGTTTGTACGTTATGACCAAGTTCACCTACAGCACGTGAGAGCAGTGAAGATATATGATCAGCATTGACAAAAAGATTGCTTCGAAAGGCACATATTGTCATATATGAAACCTCAGATCGATACAAAACTGGCTCTGAATTTCTGTAAATTTAAGATAATTTTACCGCAAGAATTCGTAAGCGCGGATTCAGGCAAGACTGATCAGTCTAAGCTATTGCAAATATATTATTCTCGTTTGGAAATTCCATTTCCTGTGTACTTTTTGTATTCACGGATGTGAATATGTTGTTCACCAAAAGTAAATATATAAACCGATAATGTTGTTCCAAAACTGCAAGCTAGCCGCTTATAGTTCTGTTTCACCAAACGTTCACATGCCAAGGCGTAGGCTTTGACTGCGCGATTCATCAGTGCACAAAGCTTAACAGAACATGTTTGAATAAAACTTTTTGGCTGCGAAAGCCTATATTTTGTATAGTAGCACCACTAAACTGATCGCCGGCCGATAGAAAGTGTCGCGCTTGAGCGATCGCACCGAAGTTTTGCCTGGAAGGGTGCGTAAGAATTCGAAAGATACGTCTGATCTGTCTTGGAGCGAATTGTTTGATGGATAGGAAATACGTTCTTTCACACCGAATATTTCAAGGCGCATTTGCGAGCTCCAAAAAGAGTTTACTAGCGAAGTTTCGTGAATGTAGCCCCATATGATGACGCTAAGTGTGTACTCATAAAGTGAAGAGTGGCAAATTAATCTGTCATTGTTGTTGATTGATTTAGTAATCGACTCGTGACTTGACTTGAGACTCTGAATTCAAATTTTGGTAAGTTTCGACCTGCAACTCGCGTGTGTTTTTGGACTCGACTTGACTCGGGACTCAAAGTGAAGTGACTTGTTCCTAACACAGATTATAACAATTTAATAATGATGACAATTACTGAGATCAATTGGTGCCCTCATGGGCCAATTTCAGCCGATTTTGTAGTTAGGCAACACAAATAATAGGCGAGGCCCAAGTGATATTGTGGTGCTGAATGCTATCATGGGCCAAATTTGGCATATTTTTGAGGAGTTGGACGCTGGAGACGGATGTTAAAAATCATTTTGTGTCAGATTCAGCATGTTTTAAAATGTGGATAGTATTTATTACCAGTTAGTCGGATTGGTTTTTAAATATCTCCTGACTGTCTAGACCTTCCATGATTTCGGTCTGCCGGGTATAAACAGCAGCATAATTTGAATTTCAATTTGGCTCTTTCGAAACTCGGATATAACATTCATTAACTAAAAAAAAAACAGACAAACTACTAAAAACAGGAAACCCCTTTAATGATTGGTATTCACAGTCAGGAGTTTGTTTATTCTATTTCATACTTTTTATGCATCATTTAAGGATTCGTGTCTTCGATAACCAATCCTTAAGAATTTCGGCCTAAATCCACCCATTGTCACATCTCTTGTCAAATGCGCCACTGATGGATTGCTTTGTCGAGATGTGGTCCATCTTTGGCTCATGTCTGGAGAATGTGAAGACTCCCATTTCAAATTTAACACTCTATTTTAAGCAAATCCACCCTAACCTTAAAACCGAAGAATTTGACCGATGTAGAATGAAAATTAAATAATTATTTTTATAATTATTATTTACTATTATTTTTTTCTTTCTCATTAGAATATTAACTAGGTAAATCGGCATTTGAGTCACTCAGACTCATTAAAAATTTTAATAGAGCCTGCCTCCGCTCCTACCCCGCTGTATTTTTTTTAACTCCTTATATGTAGTTAGCCCAATTTGATGCAAATAGATTCTTTTCTTTTAAATATATATATATATACTTTGCATTATCTGTATCATTACCTGTATAAATTTCTATATTGTGTTTTTGCAAATTTGCGTCTTTTTCTACATATTAATATTATTGTTTTTTTTTACATATATATTTTTTTTCAAGGGTTTTTGCCGCACACCAGTGTTTTAGGTCGACAGGGCCTCGTGCAACTATCCTGTCTTTTATTCTTCTGCATCCTTAAATTTTATATTGATTATTACGGGTCGAAAAAACATACATACATACATACAAATATCATAATGGACCGAATTTGACATATTTTATTAACATGGATAGCATCAATCGAAAGCTATGTAACAATGTTAAATGCTGTGATAGGACAAATCTTTTTTACATATGGGCAGAAAATATTCGTTAAACGGTAATGGATTCGCGCGATTGCAATAAAACTAAAATTCAGGACATCGTTTTGGTTGGCGATATATAGTTTATGGATGTCGGAGGCACGACGGTTAATTTAATTCGGAGATAGCAGCAGTGATGAAGAGTGATATTTCGTCTGCACCTGCAAAACAACAAAAAAGTCCAGTCAGTTAACTATTAACCAAAAAAGTTTGATGGTGAAATTTATGAAACGTAGGATACTTTTATCCTACCGAGTTGGCTATAAGTCACGAGTGAATTTAGATTATAATATAGGGTTACTGCTCTGCTTGCTTACGTAAATATTTTGTTTTGCTTAACCACCAATCTAAAATTCTAAGGATCAATTGAGAAGCAATCATTAATGTTGTCAATCTGAGATAAAAACATGGCTATTTACAAATAAACACAGTAATATTATCAAGTCAAAATAAAAAATAAAAAAAGAACACGCTGATATTGTTAATGAACATGATGGGCGGGTCATCGCAAGACCCTGAACGGGGCCACTGATCGAACGTTACAGATAATTTGTCACATTTTTACACAAAAAGTCAATTCAAGTTAATTTAAAACAAGATATGGGAAAATCGATCAAAAGATTTTTCTATGAATGATTTGAATCAAGCTTTATCAGAGGTTTGGAGAGAGAGAAAAATATTTTAGCAATACATATTGACTATGTCACAAAAAAGTAAATAAATGAACAACGCAAATGTATTTCTAGACAGACTATTATTTTCGAGTGAAATTGACACAGCTTGACAGGATGATTTTTTGGTTTCAAATTCCGATGAATTTTCTGATAGAATCGGCTATAAAGTTACCCTTACAATCCACACACAACTATCGCTCATGCTTGAGGTGTAGATAGGAAAAGCTCTGCAGCAAAAACATCTTACCACGGCATCATCATCTGTATCTATATCATGATATCAGTATCGTTGTGTATCTATATCATCGAATACATTATAGAGCACCAAGCACCAATAAAAAAGCGTATTTCTGAAAGTGGTTTATTAGCTTAAATAACAGGATAGCTAGTAGGATTTCAACTTTTTATTGAGGGATAATGGTGAGCAAAAATCGAGATGAGGTTGGGTAGTGAGGATTCGAGTAATTTCAGGGATTGCGATTCGTATTGACCCTGGTTCGGAACAGGTTTGGATTCAGTCTTAAGATTAAAAAAAATAACACTTTTCGGCAATTAAAAAGAAAAAAAGTTTTCTGTTAAAAATTTTGTCAGGATCAAGAGCGTAAAATTTTCATTCTTGATCAGAAGGGGTTTGAATTCAGTACGCGATTTATGAATCAGGAACAATAACAACGGAACCAACACACACTATGCTTTCCTAGGTTTGCATGATAAGTATTCAGTTATTTGGCGTTATTTTTGCTTCCGATGAAAAATATCCAAATCCAAATCAATTGATTCGATTTTGGTTGGAATAAAAATGAATATTCTTAAAGAGCCAAAACTATACCGGTTTCTCTATGTCCCAAAGCTAACGCGAGCAGAAATGACGTTACCATCCCGTTTGCGCGAGGGTCCCAAGCTACCGTATTCCCAGAGTTATGTTGATTGCTGCTCCGAACAAATGACTGGCGACTCTCAAAGCACCGGTATTCAATTTGGCCCCAGAATTTTGACACAAACACCATTGTCTATCATGAAAAGTGATCTTCGTCTTCCTGTCATTTTCAGTTTTGGATGGGATTTTCATTTTCCTCCTGCGGGAGCGGAAAGCCGAGAATACTCCGGTTAGCTCAGACTGTAAGCGTTGGAAGTACTCTTCGAGCTATACGCATCTCTAATTGCGCATTTTATTTATTCCTGTTTTACCTCCTTTTCAGTCTTTTAATTTTATTTTGTTGTCTACTAATTCAGAATTCTGAACTAAGCTGTAGTCAGGTAGTTTCCTCTTGCTTCCTTGTTTTTTTGCTTGCGTTTTAGCAGTTCGGAGTTTAGTGTGCTTGTACCGGTAATCCCTGTCTGCCTATGTTTCGGAACCCTCGATGCGTTCAGCATTGGAAGTTGGAGAAAAAATACAATATCGGTTGGGGAAGGGGACACCGGATTTAACTACGGAATGTCTTCCTCTGTGAGCATGGACAGATGGGTTTACATTGTGTATACTGTATAGACATCAGTTACGCAGTACGGTACCGGTATCATTAACAATCCATTTTTGTGGAATTATTTTTTTTAGTCTAATACTGAAGTGTGTAGTGTAAAAACCAGGCTTTTTGCCCAAAATTGTTTTTTGCATGTTTTCAGAGTACCGGTATCCACCGAGTCCTAAATACTGTATCAAATTTAGCGAATCGTTCATAATTCGGTCCTCATTGGAGGCTATGCCTAGGCCAGAAGCCAGGTTTTTACACTACACCCTTTTATACAGGCTATACAGAGTAAGTTACCATACCTGCCAATCATGAAAATTTTGTTATAATTCTTTTGTTAAGCATGGGTCGTGTCGATGAGACGCCGCCTATTCAGTATCTGAGACACATGCTTGAAAAGATAAAATTTTTGTTATAATTCTTTTGTTCAGTACTAAGCATCGGTTGCGTCGATGAGACGTGGTCTATCTGTGGCACATGCTTGACAAGAAAATTTTTTGATTGGGCATAGATTTGATTTAATTCTACTATACTGTATATATAAATTTATGAAAATCTGCTAGCTCAGAGCTCAAATCAATTACAAATAATATTTTTGTTGTTGTCAAATGGCAGTTAAAATGAAAATATAACTATAAATAACATGGTGACAGGAAAGAAATATCATTCGATTGAAACGATTTTAATTTTGATTTCCCAATAGGGAAGCATGACATTTTAAAAATTGCGTCTTCTGACTTATGGTGCATCGTTCTTTCTACTCTGCTGTACAAAAATGGCAGAATATACCAATTCACAGATGCAAAAGGAAGAACTATCAGAAGATCAATTTGAGGAAACCAATATACAGGATTTTCATTCACCATACACTGAAGAAGATTTCAATAATGCTATTGAGTTGAATGATGAATGGCAGGATGATGATTTATTATGTGCAAGTGGGGGAGCTAACAATAAAAATGAAGGACTTAAGTTTGGCATCCCTGCTAAACCAGATTCATTGCAATTTGCTGATAAGTCCTTGACAAAGAGAAAAATAAGCGTGCAATTATCTCCTGATGAAGATATGTCTCATACATTAGATTCTGAAGTGCTATCAATTGATGGTTTACCAACTCCTGATGAACTTACGACGCCAGATGATATGGAGTCGTCACCATCTGATTCTCCCCGTCGTTTGGTTGGCGTTGATTTGGAATGGGACAATGATACCCCAATATTTTCAGATAATGCAGTATCTGAAAAACAAGCGGCATCTGAGCAAATGGGAGCTGTAGATGCAGAAATATATCGCACTGTGATTATAGGAGATGAAGAATATAAAATGGATTTAACTGCCATCATTCCATATAAACAAGTTCTATCTCATGGAGGATATTATGGTGAAGGACTGAATGCGATTGTGGTGTTTTCAGCGTGTTATTTGCCAGATTGCAATCAAACCGATTATGATTATATCATGGATAATCTCTTTCTCTATGTCGTTAGTACACTGGATCTTCTTGTAGCAGAGGAATATATGATCGTTTTCTTCAACAGTGGTTGCAAGCGAAGGAATGTTCCAAGATTCGCATGGCTCAAACGCTGCTACAAAATGATCCATCGGCGATTGCGTAAAAGTTTAAAACAACTTCTATTAGTTCATCCTTCGTGGTACATGCGTGCCCTGATTACATTTTTTAGACCTTTTATAAGTGCAAAATTTAGCCGCAAATTGAAGTTGGTAAGCTCCCTAAAAGAGTTGTCAAATATCGTTTCGCTCGCTGGTTTGAGTATTCCAGATGCTGTGAATGCCCACGATGCAAAACGATATTCATCAGCAAGGCGGGTAGTTGTTAAAAATAGTCAGACAAAAAATGAACAAGACAATGATAACAAAGAGGGAGAGGTTCCTGAAAATCTTAATGGAAGTAAGGTGACACATTAGTAGAAATGTGTAATATGAAAAATTGGTTTTTTGTAGAAAATTAACACACCAGCAATTGAAAAAAGTGACTGTATAGCATACCCTATGCTATCATCCTATCGATCAAATGTAACCCTTGAAAAATATTGGTTTTTGAAATAAGGATTTAAATTCATATTATAATCTGAAAAATCCGATAATATAATAAGAAACTACAAAAATTTTTGCCACAACATGAATAGCTTAAAACTCTCATTTTTATCAACTATTTCCCAATAAAAATGATTGTTTAATAGACCACTGGCGTATGACTATGGGGAAAGGGTTATTTAACATCTCTTGCCAATTATAAAAGCCCAATAAGTTAACCTTTCGAATATTTTCACATTCCATTTGGCCAGTATAAAAATGTGTCAATCAAGGTGTCTTTTCCACATAATTAATGCATATTTTGCAACATGGTAATCTCATTTTAAAAATAAATTATTGATTTAATAAATATATTGGTATCAGTATGTTGTTTAACACTCATTTCACAAAGCAGTGTTATTGATCTGTTTTTAATATTATATGGTGCCTTTAACTGATCAATTGAAAATGAAATCATGCCATGGCTATTGACTTAGTTGCGTTGGGAATAAAAATTTAACTCGTGCTGGTATATGAACTATTTATAGTCCTTTTATAAGGAAATTATTTGATAGATTTAATATTAATTGTGAGATTGGCTGAAATTATGTTATCTTTAAATACCGGTAATTATAATATAACACAAATTAATAATGCTTTTTAATCCATGAAATGCTGGTATCTTATTATATGGAACATTGTAAAAACGAAGGACCACAGTGTTATTCTCTTACACAAGTTGAAGACATCTTAATCAGAAATGTGTTTGTCAAGTATGGAGACGGATGGACCGTGTCGTCGCACGATCCATCAGTGACTCGTATTTAACAAAAAAAATCCATACTGGCACATATATTTAATATCAAGGTTTTAATGTTTTTATTTGCCTGATTTGTTACAACTTCTTCAAATACACATATGTTTTTATTTCCATTTGAAATATTTTATTACTATCAAATGAGATTATTCCATATTGTCTTTTTCTCTATTTCCTTTTTCAATTAAGCACAATGTTAATGTTCAAGTCTTAGTAATTTTCAAGCACAAACGAGAACTTCTGTCGGTCTATCTACTTATCATTTTGCACCAGGAATTTGATAGCCAAATAACAGCCTAATTTTATCCAATTCAATAACCCTTCAAGAGTGCAATTTTTTCTTTTTTTGTTCAAACTACTCAAAATCATGAGAACCAGTAATTTAAAGAATCTATATATCGAGGGTAATAAAATACCGTACTTAATCACCAAATGTTCTTGAATACGATTGAAATAGTTTGGCTTTTTGATTCATTGCAAGTGTAATAATGATCTATTAGAAATATATTATAAGATCGGACCCGTTTGGTGAACACTATTCAAAATATTCTGTGGGAGATTGGGCATCAGTATCTGAAATCTTACATTTAAAATACAGTAATCCTATGGAGTATTTTGATTATGATTTTTAGAGTGAAATTCTTTATATGCTCTTGAAGGGTGGGTTCGTGTCAAAGTTGAACCATGTGTTGGCAACATAATGCTCTATTAGAAATATATTATAAGATCGGACCCGTTTGGTGAACACTATTCTAAATATTCTGTGGGAGATTGGGCATCAATATCTGAAATCTTACATTTAACATACAGTAATCCTAAGGAGTATTTTGGTTATGATTTTTAGAGTGAAATTCTTCATATGCTCTTGAAGGGTGGGTTCGTGTCAAAGTTGAACCATGTGTCGGCAACATCACCCATCACTGACTGGCATATTCAGCAGTGCTTAAGGTTCAAGATTGTATCGTTCCTGTGCAACTTCCACCTATGTACAGTATGCGTTTCATTCGGTGTATTATCACAAATTTTTTTTTGGAACAAATTCTGTCGGGTTGCTCTGAAGAGGCATGTTTTTTACAAGAACAATTTACTATGAGTTTTCAGATTAATTTGTTGATTTATTTTATGAGTTTTTGTGTCTGATCTCATTCAAATATATTTTAGCACATTTACTGTATAACTGCCTTGTATTGCAGACTGAAATAATATTAAGATGTAACTATCTAATGTTTAGTTTTTACATATTTAGAATCTGTAGTGTTCTTTTCATTGAACTTATCGCTTATTATTATTACCTGTAGCGTAGCTATGACACAATATATCTGTATGTACTTTGTTTGTTTATATTTTTATGGAATATTATTTCAAATATCGATCGGGTAATCAGTGAAAATTTGATTAATATTTTATGAATTATATTTTTTTGGTAGGAAAATGTAGAGTATTGAAAGATTGCTTTATTTATTCATTATTGGAAACCGAAATATCGCCACATAAACCTCAAGCGCAAAAACCTTTTCTGTCAGGGTGGCAGAATCCTATTTTTCGTTGGGTGTCTGATGCAATCATGTCATTTTCTCCAGTGAATAAAAGCTTCAAAATCATTAACACTGCTATTTTGATAGCAATATTGATGATTTTGAAACTTTTGTAGGGCTTGGTTGGTCCATACACTCAAAAATGGCAAAAAAATATATTTTCCATTTTCTTCTGATGGAAAGAACTCGTCTTCTTTGAATGTCGAGTAGATGACATTCTGCCACTCTGGAAAATGTATAAAAAATTTGATGGAAATTATGTATTCATTTAGAAATGCTTCTCCTTTCGGCCGATTTCGATCTGCTGTCGATTATAAAACCATTCCAAAAGTATAGTTATAGCAAATTGCCACTTGTTTTCTTAATGTTTGGAAGCATATTGACATCAAATATTTAAATAGACGAGAGAGCTTGCTGTTTTATGTTTGGTTTGTTCAACACACCGCCCGATTATTCAAATAATGGATTGATATATTACAAGTGATCTGACAGATTTCAAAGAAATTGATAAAGTTTATTGCATTATTATAGCATCACAAACATTAGAAAAAACCTCCAAATATCTTCAAGAGACACCAGAACATACTTCCGTATTATAGCGGTTAATATTAATTGGTTGATAAGGCCAATAACAAATTTTGTTTTCCGTGCTTCTTTCTTGAGCGCTTGAGAAACCATTTCTGAAAATTCTGATAATAAGTTTACTTCAGAGGCATACTTGTGCAGTCGCTCGGTATGTCAAAACTCATCCAAATTGAATGCCACGTTTTTATGGTTTTCGAGGAAAACACATTAAAAGGCTTTGACTTTTCAATTTGGTGCAATTTATTGATCCTAGACTGATAATAAATTTGTCATATCAAGTTTTATCTCATATGATTGAGTCGTCAGCATGGTGTGGCTCTTGCTTGAAAAAATATATTTCTGGTCTGGTATGGCTATCCCCATCAATATCTTTTTTCTTCTATTAAGCATGAGTCACAGATGGACCGTGTTACATCAGTGGCTTGTGCTTAACAAAGTACGCTTGGATAAATTTTTCAACTGCCTACACACTACACCTATCAAATATTGTTCCTTGGAAATTCTTTGTTGCCACACATTATGCCTTGTGTATTGTATTTCAACAATGGAATAGTTTGGTTCAATACGGTAGATTATATAAAGTTATTATGCTAGTTCGTTTTTGTGACAATGCCTTAGAATTAGAATATTATAATCCGTACAAACCGCATAAGAGACTGCATCGTTGATGCTCTCGCTATTCATCAGTGTATGACGCTTGACAAAATATTCCTGTAAAACTTGTCAATTTTTTTATATTCATATATCATATCAAATTATTCGATAATATTCCTTTATTTAAATATAGAAGAGTTGTTTTGGTTTTCCAAATGACGTTTTGGTATTAGACTTTACTCTCCGAATAGCAAAATATTTAAGAATTTCATTTGTTTTTGTTGTACCAAATTAGATTCATTTCGCAACAAAATCATGATTTTAGGTCAAATTAAACATGAATCATGATGTTGCTGCAAAATATCGTTTGAACTAGACAACGAGAACAAACTTAATAACAATTCAGATTTTAATCAAGCCGCAATAACTTAGCCTCTACAAGCACTGTTATAGAACAACCTTTTTTGTGTCTGCAGAATTTTTTTGTTTTATGTCTGGCTGTGTTTAAACGATTTTGCTACATGTAATATTCTAATAGTTTACTTACTCTTACATCCTTGTCTGCAATTTCTATTAAGTAACTGTCAACATGGGGTTATGCAAGGTAAAGAAAGAGAAATAGAAGGTAGCTTCTGAAATATCAGGTGTCGCACATTTGGCACACTATTATCTGGCATCGGATTAACTGCTAGGTCATCAACTATTATTATCCACTAGTAGTTTTCTATATTTATAGACATTTATAGACTTCATTTTCGAACAATAATATCCTTGTTTCCGGATAGATATACATCCCATTCGAACTTCCTTCCCAACACAAACAGCATAGTAGTCTCTAAACTATGTCCATTGTAGATCGAAGTTGCACCAGTGCAAAGGGAAGCGTTATTAGTCTCCAACCCCTGACCGATCCCTCTGGTAGGAATTTACCACGGACTACTTTAGTTATTGACCGGAAAGAAGTTTCGTAGCACTGACAGAACATTTCTGTCATTTAATTCAAAACACAGACATGCCTGCACCATAAAGTGAAACACAATCGATTTAAAATTGAAATTACGAGAGCAAGGCAGTGAGTTCGTGATTAAATTTTATCGCACACAAATACATAAATGGGACCACAAATATTACGAGGAAATAAAATCGTATAGCGCTTTGGAAATGAATTGTTTCATTTATACATTATTTTAACATAATTATGGTGCAAAAAGCAGCAACAATTCAGTAAAACCAAAAGATGAAAGAAATTTTTTTTCAAGCAGGAGCCACAGATGGGCAGCATTTTGACAACATGATCTACAAACGAAGCATACTTGAAAGAAATGCTCGGACAATAAATTTCTTAATGGGCGCAAACGTGCTGTTAAATCTATTTTGTTACTTTTAGTTCCAGATCACACCTAAAATGACAAGATTCACCACTGACCTGTGCTTGGCAAAATATTTTTTCGTTTGAGATGAATGTTACAATTGCCTTGAAAAGAAAAAATGTACAACGTACATACAAGCGCTACAAATGATGGTGTTAAAATTTTTATAATATTGACATTGCTATTATAAAAAAGCTCTTATATTTCATATCAGTTTCTGGTATCAAGGCTGCGAATTATATATTTTGTAAAGTTCTCGCTCTTCAAACACTTGATTCACTTTCCGTCAAGAGTGCCGAGAAGGATATACCAGAATGTCAAATTCGGAATTTCATTAATATTTGATTAATCAAGTTAGTTTAGTTCAAGAATGATTCATTCAATTAAAAAATTTCACCAAACTCTGTTGTTCATACCATCTCATTTCTGCATCTGGTGTATTGCCATCATAATTGTCATTTTACATAGATTAATGTAAAGAAATACCCCATGCATAAAGACTTTTAAACACTGGACCTTGTCAAATTTCAGCAAAGAGTCATTGTTCTCGTACCAATATTCTTAAGAATTTTGATAAGATTAGTTTTGTACTTCACTCATTCTTGGAAGATAATTGTGTGGCTAGTTCAACCAGAAATTTCATATTATCGAAGCGAGTCACAGATGGACCGTGCCTCAACGACACGTCAGTGACCTATGCCTATTAAAACATGTTTGATCAGCATTCTTCTGGCTGGGAAATTAGCGGAATTGAGACATTTCTCATTTCTTCTCAGCACATGGACAAAATATGCTCATGAAGAAGGGGTGTTTTAATATCCATTCCAAAGCCGCAAAACATTCAATTTTAAACTCAACATCATCTCTAGATAAGGACTAGCTAACGCTTGTGAACGTGAAAGTTCTTTTTCATTCTTCCTCTGCCAAAGCCGCTCGAAAGGGAAGGTGCTGATGTGATTCCATCCAGAAATTAAGTCCATCTTTCGGAAATTCTCCTTTGAAATTGAGTTTGATCGTCCATTCCACAATCATTTTCTTCCCCATTTTGTTTTGTTCTTTTTCCATACTTATAACAGATGCCACTCCTTCAAGCTGTAAAAAGCACACATTACAATCAGACTGGCAAAATAACAGCTACTCCGCTACTCAAAAACCCAAAGAAAATGGCTGCCATCAGAAGAAAATTTAGCAAATATCTAAATTTCATGGTGAATCTTTTGCCAGAAGATTAAAATGTCACTTCTTGTGTCTGGTACTAACCAAACTACAGAAAAAAGTTCAAAATCATCAATACTGCCATGAAATGTTGATGATTTTGAAGCTTTTCTCTCCATCTGAATAAAAATAACTTATCCTTTGAGATACAGAAAAACAAGATTCTATCACTCTGACTGGCAGTTTTTCTAACAAGAAAATTTACTCAAAAGGCAATGAACTTCCATCATAAATTCAACAAGATAAAAATGTCTTCTGAGTCTCAATTGTCCCTTGAGTGCTTGACGATTTAAAAACTTTAGCCTACAAAAAAACTTTGAAAAGTTATGAAAAAAAAAGCGTTGATGGTTTAGGGAGGTTTTCTTTTATCTTATGAAGATAGCAAAGAAAACTTCACACTCTAACGAAAAAAGTGATTCTGTAATTTCACAACAACGTTTCACTACTTGGAATGTCTTTAAGAAGGTAATTAATTAGGGAAGTAAGTTTAAGAATTTCGAATCAAAGTTAATTTGAATCCATTTTTAGCATTTCAAGAAAATTCATTGCGACTTCAACAAATTCCTGTTGTATAAATATATATTCTGTCATTGTCAGGCCTTGAAGGCAAACATTCTAAAATTACTTGGCGACTTTTTATGATAAATTTCTGCTATTTTATTATGCCCATTTGCCAAATCAATACAGCTATTTTTTCCATGCACAGTCTTGTTCTAGTTTAACCAACGAATGCTTTTTTTGGTTTTGTAAATAAAGAAGTAATGGATGGTTCTACCATCTTTTTTAAATAGAATCGAAGATTCAATTCAAAGTTATTTTTTCAAGATTCCATTAAAAAAAAATTGAAAAATTGCATCACTAGTTCCAGGTGTCAATCTTCCAGTGATTGAGAAAGTACCAATAGTAATCAGTGATGGTCGTTAAGCAAAAGGTTTGGCAATGATATCTTATTGCACTCAAAATTAGAATAATACAAGTTTGATCAATGCCCATTTATTACCTGCAAGAGTTCTCTTTCTAATTCACGTTCTGTGATCCACTGTGATTTTTTATTTGATACTTCTATATCCGATTCATGCATGGTGAGTTTCAATTCCGAGAGTGGATCTTTATTTATAACAGAGTGTATTAGAAGGAATATGAAGAACAAGCAACAAAACCCCCACCAACTAGAATAAATTCAGCAGCTCGCCCTGTTTGTATATTTTGCCAAGTATGGGTCACAGATAGGCTTGCATCTTAGTTCAGTTTGAACAGTATTTGGAAATTTCTTAACATATACAATATTCCAACAAATATTTTTTCCCATTTTGCAGCAGTCCCGTTTCATACTAAATTTAAAACTAAAATATGAACCAAATTAAGAAAAACAGAGAGCAGAATTTACTTTTTATTAAAGTTCCAGATTACCTGACTCAGTCAATCGATGAACCACACTTGGTAAAACAGAACTTACTGGTAGGTACTACTATAGTATTAAGCTTTACTCCATGATACAATTGACACGACAATATTAAAATATGATTTATTCATTAAAATACAACAGAATATACATAAACATAATGATCCGTACGTCTTCCTTCTTCTTCATTGGTGAAAAAACCCATCAGTGCTCAATGGAAATAGCGTTTTGAAGTTAAAATATGTATAATCAGTCATTAGTGTTCCATAATATTCCGTTACGATGCGAACCTCAACTGAACCACTTTTGTTGCACTCTGTATCTTGTTTTAACAACGTAAGGAGCCATAATATATACAATAATTCATCTGTTCTGTTATCTAAATACAAAACATTTATCCCACAACCTTTAGTTTCTAAAATTTTGTCACTAATTCTTCACTTCTTATATTTCGGTGATAAGAAATATCTACATCCATGATTTATTGATTTAAAACAAATTGCAACTTCTGTCTAGAAACCATGCAGAAAAGTACTCGTCACCCTACACCCTGTCTTCCAACAACATATATAATCAAGTTTGTCATATGTAAGATAAGCGCTAATAAATTTCCTAGAATCAAAGCTACCACAATCTGCCTAACAAATTCTGTTCAGTAATTAATAGTTAACACCATTCATTCCAGTTTTCTCACTACATTTTTTTTAATTTCAATAAGAAACTTCAATTTCTCAACCGATAAAAAACATAATTTTAATAATTTAACATCTAGAATTGTTGTTCCAATTTTCCCATAGACTGTCATAATTTACACTATCATTTCAAAATTCCTTACACAATCTGACACATACATATCAAAAACTTGAAAACTACAAAAATAAATCCGAGCAAATGTTTAGACATCAATAAAATCATTGGATGTAGGTATATCTTATCACTGATTTATTACATTCTCTAATCTCAACCTCAACTAAGACTTTAAAAATCTGTCCTGAGCTTTTCAACTTTCTTTTTCTGTCAAATTTTACAAGTGTCTACCCACCACCACTGACACCACTATCTTCAGGTGCCTGTGGAATTATCGCTGGCTCCTTGGCCTGCTGTTCCTCAGATTCTGGTTTGACAATTCCAGTATCATCATTTGCACTCTCTTCTCTCGTTTCATCTTCCTCCTGTTGACTCCCAACTGCTGCAGCCTCGGCTGCTTCTGCCAGGAGTGCCTGTTATCAAAAAGAAGTGGTTGATCATACCACTAACATTAGTAAATAAAAATTCTCAACACCACTTTGAAGAAAGCAGTCACTGACAGGCTGCCTCTCATCTGAATATAATTGTTTTTGAAGTAAAAGCATAACATTACGTTATATACGTAATTATCTCATTAATAAGTATTGACACAGAGGAGACTCTGAAATGAAATAAAGAAATTAAAACAATTCCTGGAAAATGCACTGTTTGTTGTCTTGAAAAATAAGAGTTCATTCAAAATTTTTATATAATCAAATTTTAGATTTAAAGTTATTTCAAATATACATAAATAATAAAATTACAGCATAGACCAAAATATAGTATTACGAGCATTTGAAACCTCAAAACATAATTCTACTTAGTGCATTGAATCATGAATATTGATTAAACTATATGCTTACATTCGCCATATCCGATTTAGAAGGAGACGCTAAACGGTATTTGATGTGGTGCTTCTGGTCTTTTTTTAACAGACGAACCAAAAGATATTGAAGCATACGTCCAATGTATGTATGTGTATTTATTTAAAAATAAAAAAATAAATATGTGGATCGCAAACTTGAGGCATGTTGTGACATACTATACGAACAAGACCTCCCTGGGCTAAAACAGGAATGTTTGACATATACATTCAGCGTACTATACACTCAGATACATACAGAATATGATGAGATTAATTTCTCAAAATAACAAGAATTTCAAGTTGCCGATGCCGATGAGCCTTGAAATCAATATTCACACTCTAAATCAATCCAGAACGACAACAAGCAATTCTATAGATAGCTCCTATAGCTAGATTTAGGATCATAAAAAACATTCAGGATGCAGCTTCATAAAACTATCAGTAGCTAATGAAGTTGAATATTTACTTCATACCTTCTCTAGACGTTTTAACAACAGAGGCTTTAAGCCGTGTAATGGAAGATTTCTTTTCTTTAAATTTTCTTTCAATTGTTGCACTCTCATCTTTCTGAAGTTGTACAAAGTAGCCTCCAAGAAATCTTGAAATGCAATATTTTTCAAATTATTTTTCTTTTCAAAACATGCCTATTTTTAAATATTCATATGTTAATGCTTAGAGGAGTGAAACTAGATAAATTGGGGATCTGAACAAATCAATCATTCAATAAACAAGTTTTTTTTTATAGTTGGAGATAAGAATTGTGCCTCAGTCAAACATATACAGACAATGTTATCTTTGCAAAGTTCATGCTCCCAATCAGAATTTTTTGTCAAGCACCTTTTTGGCTCGATCCGTCAGTAACTCATGCTTAACAAAACGTGTTTGTATAAATTTTTTTGACCAGGCTTGGTCATAGTAATATTTTACTCATATTCAGAAATGCCATCCCTGGCCACAAGTTAGTTGGCAGTGGTTGACTCCGAAATTGACTCAGACAAATATTTTGTTCGGAATTTTTTTCGTAATTCCACAATTTGAGTCTATGTTGAGGGAAATATGTGAAAGTATGTCTCAGGAAATATTCAAATAGTTAATAAATGAAAAAAAATATTCAAAAACAGTTTTTGAAATAGGTATGGGCTTTAGAATAGTCCTGAAGTACTTCCAGTACGTCGTAAGAGGCGACTGAAGGGAAACAAATGGTGGTAGTTTATTTTAAAAAAATTAAATACGAACCATCAGAGCTTGGCGTTTTTTCCGTATCAGATGCAGATGTTCCTTCAGACGTGAACTCATAAATCATTTTCTCCTAGAAATAATGTGTATAAACTTGTAATAAAGCTCACTCAGAAAAGCAACACCTGAAAGATTTATTTAATGACCACTCATAAGTAGGTAGGGGCAATTCAGAATACTTCACTATTGCAGATTTAATCTGGAATACCTGAATTGAATCATATCCCTAAATTCGCTATATCATGCTGAACACTGTATTAAAATCTACAGTCAAGCATATGAAGCAGTGGTTTGAAGGATCAATTCAGCGACAGGAATATCTCAGACAACAGCACACTAAATACTGAATTTGAATTAAATAACTCGTATAGATACAGGGGAAATGTTGAATCAAGCTAGAGTGATGTTGATGTGTTGCTGTTGCTAATTATTAGACACCAATGTGGCATTGGAATTGAATCCAATTATTGTCATGAAATTAAAATTTTGGATTTCGATTTAGTTTACTATTTTGAATCAAACTGATAAGCTATTCTGAAACCATCTGATACCCATCCGATACCCATCCATACTTATAAGGCAAAGAGTAGTACCAGCAATTGCGCTCCAAGCGAAAACATCCCAAACATGACTGAACTGCTATAGTATATTACATTGGGTGGTATCCATCCTGGGGGATGATAAAAAAGATTACAAGAGGGAAATCTTTACCTCTTTGACGGGAGTTACAACAAGGCTTTCTTCAGTTGGTTGGGCAGGATCATATTTATTAATATCTTGTTGTTCGTTTTCGCTTTCTTCATTCAACTCTTCTTTTATAATCAAACCTAGGACACATGAATGAAAGGAAGATTGATGTAATAACGAAAATAGACAAGTATATCATTTTTTTGTTTCATGTTACTTAAAATAGACTAAGGTTGCCAGTTTCAGACAAATTTATATCTGAATTATTTTACTTTGTAAAATTGGATATAAATCATGACCTAGCTGCAAAGAGAAAGGTATGGTCAAATATTGGCAATTTAGTTCATCTTATTTTTTAAAACATTATTCTATTTATAGAATGAATTTCAAATTTAAACATTTAAAATAAACTATTTATATTTACAACAACATTTTATATTCACATGTTTAGATCTCAGGTATAAATAATTCTTTTTTCTAATTATTCTGCTCAGTCAATCACGCACTATCATCAGGCCTTTTTTTGAGCTCTACATTTGGAAGTTGGTTAAAAATAAAATAGGCAAACCTCCTGTCCAATCCTCTGGATTATCATCTTTTGTTGATGACTGATTCGGTTGCTCTATTTTCAGTATTTTAGCAGGTGGTGCACCTTCAGGTTCTTCCTTTATTACAGGAGTTTCTTCTTTTTGTTTTTCATTGTTGGAACCAACAGAAGGAACGGGATTAGTAGCCATATCTGTACCAGGAGGTGGTGTGCTGGGCGCAGTACGCTTCTGAGCTGCAGCTTCCTCCTTTTTAGCACTCACCCATTTCTGACATAACATAATAATAATATTACTAGAAGATAGAAGCAGGGAGAGCCTTATCCAAATAGCAAGATATACCAGAAAAAAATTACTTCTTTGTAATTGCTTTGTAAAGACGAATGTCACAAAATAGATCCATTGGATTGAATTGCAATTGACACAGAGAACTCATAAACCATTCAAATTCTGAATGGAACCAAATGGCAAGATATACCAGGAAAAAATTCCTTTTTTGTAATGGCTTCGTAAAAGCAAATATCACAAAATAGAACCATTGGATTGAATTGCAATTGATACCGAAAATTCATAGAGCATTCAAATTCTGAGTCATTCTTTATGATCTGCAGTTAAATACTTTTATAACAGACCATGTTTTTTTTAAATACTTTGACAATTTTATTGTTATGTCTGATTTAAAAATCCCATCACAAAATACAAACTGAAGTTGAGTATAATCAGATGTATCATATTAATACATCAATACTGTGAATGTCAATTCGGGTTGGACAAAACCGTACATTTCAAAATTTCAATGAGATTCCAATCGCATCAAATTGGACCAATTCATATAAACAACAAATGCACTCATTTTTTATCGCAGAATTTGACATATTCATCAAAATCAGTAAAATACTGTTTGAATTCGCTAATAATTATATTCACAAACATGCCATTTAATTTACACTTTATAATATGAGCTTCAAATCATCGAAATTGAATAATCCACCACTAATACCAATAAGGATTTTACAACTTACCGAAAACTTTTCGTAATGTGTTTTGGATTTACAATGTGTAACTTTGGCCGATGATTCTGAATTATAGAACTTGTGACAAATCTTGCAAAAGAATCCAGAAACAGCAATAACATATTTCTGACCTGAAAAAGAAGAAAATAAAGTAAGAAATAGAAATATTTTTGACCATGTCAAGTAGTATCAGTCCTTGTTCAGTTTAAGACGGTGTTCAAAATTATGAATAGAACATTTGAGTATTTCAGTGCAAAAAATTGCTTTTGGTATTATTTGCCGATTCCGCAGCAAAGTGGTGATATATGTGTAAGTTTACCATTTCAAATTTAGACTTTGTGAAAGTCGGACATGATTTGAATAGCCCATCATCTCCTAACTATGTCATTGCAGATGCATTCAATATTACACAGCGATTTGTTAAAAAATCTGATTGACAAATCCACGACAGTTCCTGAATCGGAACAATTTTGTCAAAACATCTTTTGTTAAGTACGAGTTACTGATGGATTGCATCGATGAGACGCAGTCCATCTGTGGCTCATGCTTGACAAGATCATTTTCCTCGAGTGCGCGAAACACAAATCCAATATATATTTTGAACAATCCTATCTGCTGGAACCAAAACGCCCATAAGCAAAAACTCCAAAAAAGATATATTTTACAGAAAATAACACATATTATGATAACATTCTCAGATTAAAAAAACTTTAGCTTAGTTACCAAGAGGAATTTCAGCATCATATTCAGGTAAATCATAACTTTCCAATGTATCTTCTTCTGTTGAGCCTGCATCAATCTGTATCATAGATAATAAACATCATACGCAACTGAACATGCAAATATAATGAAAACACAGCAGGCAGACGAAATGTCAGCTTCTATGGTTGCAACCAAACTAGGAAAAGGTTCAAAATCAATTTATGCAGATTTTCCTCATTGACTAAAAAATTTCCAGTCTATGTAAGTAATTCCATTTTTCGATTCTCAAATCGATTCATTTTGCAGTGAAATTACAATATATTCCAAATTTATGTTGTGAATTTTAACATAAATCACAACTTTGGCAGAAAACAGGGAAAATATTGTCAATTATCAGCATTATGAAACGTTGAAACATTATTCATTCTATGAAGTGAAATTCAAATACAGTTCAAACTAAAACCAGTATGAGATAGACCACACTTGGGTGGCGTGGAAAGATCAACCCAACATAGCATCATACCTTCATTTCTTCCATGGGTTTTCCACCATCAGGCAAAGACTGTACTGATGTTGACAGAGGAGCTGAAAAAAAGATTTATTTTTGTTTCTTAGGGATTGCTTATTTGAGATAGCTTCATGCTTGAATTTGAATATCTAATCATATCATTTCCCATTTTTCTGAAGAAATCAAAGGGAAAATTTGATGAAAGGCTATTTTTTGTATATAAACTGTATTATTTTCAACCAACAAAATATATGTTGAAAACTTTTTTTCCATTCTGCACTAACGGCTACTCATAATGGGTTAATAACAAACATATTGTTGAAAAGTCATGGGCTGTCCAGTTCAGCTTGTCCTTCTCAAGTTATTACAACTTGGGTTGAGTGATGAACATGGGTTTGCAAGACTTAAGGACTCAAAACTTTGTCGCCTTATTCTGGTCTGTCAACGTGTCACAAGAAAATTACAGAAATAAGGGTTCATAGCAGACATGGACATTGAGTTGATTTAAATTTTGAGTCTGATTATGATTACCTGGGGTAGATGCCAACCACTGCACTTTAATATAGCGGTTTTAACATTTCTGGAATGCTTTCCGCATAGAAACAGGGGTAGACAACAAATATGTTACTTCTTTCAAAGTGTAATCAGATATACAAATCATGGACTTATCATAAACGAATAAAGGCTTTTTTTCAGAAATTTGTAAATTACAACAACATTTATAAAAATTTGCACATTTTTTATTCTTTTGATTTCTGAAGAGGCCAAATCGAAGTATTTATGAATTCGCGAATCATCAATGGAATGGATAGATTAAATTCGCAATTTGAGTGCCCGTAAGTCAGCACCTTTTCCTGCCTTGTTTAAAAAAAAACCTTGAGATACAAAATTACTTGAATTAATTTAAGGTCTTTCAAAAAACAAAACTATTTTTCTGAATCAGAATTTTACAATTTACCTGACTAAGGACATACCCATCACCAAATATTTGAAAAACAAATAACATTAAACTTAATTACCAGGGGCACCATTGGGTCGAACAGGAGGCCGCCTATCTATCGGTTGTGGAGGCCATCGTCCACCTGTATAATAGATCATATAATAAGATAAATAGGAAAGAGTATTATATTAGTAGGTTATTTGTAGCGTGCTATGTTGTATTTTTCTACTAAACGGCCAGAACAAAATATTATCTCATATTTGAGTTGGAGCAAAATCGAATTTTTTGGAATTTTTATCAGATTCAGTTAGCTCAGTCGGTAAAGGCATTAGGAATATGCTTCAAGCTGCTCATCACTGATTTCCTGGATTCTAACCCTGTGCAAGAGGTTTGCTGGACACCTCGCCAGTACACGATAGTTACGGCTTCCTTAAAAACCATGTCCATGCATCGGAAAAATCTGTAAATAGTAGGCAAAAATCTTATTCCTGACTTGAAAAGGATATCTGCTCGAAAGGTTGTGGTTCACCACATGGTTATTAAGCTGCATTCTCAACTTTCTTCTCATGTGGGATGAAATTAAGTCTTATCCTATCGCTAGTTGGTTTCCAAGACAGGATCTTTAAAAACATATTTTCAGTGCTAAGAAGAAATTGGTTTTGAAATCACATTCAAGTTGAATGATTCAACTAGGAATGAGAATGTTGAACATTGATACCAAGATGAAATTAATATTTTTTTTTATTCTTGAAATTCACTCTAACCAAGACCAAGAGCAGCTCCCAAAGGTAACCAACCACCAACCAAGTTCTAGTCACATCTTATGTCACGCAGGAAATACATTAGGACTATTCTAGACCCAGTACCTACAGGGCTTGAAGACCATTTACAAGCATAAGCGTATTCACTATCTTAACTAAGGTACCAATAATTAATATCACACTTGGATCCTGATTGGTTATAGAAATGAAACTCACGGTCTTGGATAGCAGGAGGTGGTGGATATCTCTCTCTTCTACCGTCCCAATGTGGAGGAGGTGGTCCCCATCTTGGAGGTGATCTTGGTCTAGGAGCAGGATGACCTCTGTATCTATCCCATTCTGGTGGTGGTGGACCCCAACGTGGAGGGCTACGTCCGCGTGGGGGGCTTCTACCTCGAGGTGGCCCATAGCGCGGGGGAGTCCTTCTGCCCCAAGGTGGGGGACTTCTACTTCTTCTACCCCATTCAGGTGGACGATAAGATTTTGGAGGTGATCTACGCACCCAGTCTGGCGGAGGACCTTTTATGGGACTTCTCTCTTTTCTGGGACTTGGAGATCTGTGCTGAGCTCTTGGTGGACTTCGGTGTGGGCTGGAACGAGGTGGAGACTTTCTATTATGTTTTTCCCATTCTTGGAATCTACGCCATTCAGCTTCTCTGTCGTATCCTGTGTTAAAAGCATAGATATTAGATTCTTGCTTCATATTCACTACCGCTACATGTTTGTCTATTAGCAATATAGAACCTTCAAGATTATGTACTGTGCACTCAAATGAATTGTTGTGAATATAACCCATTTGGTTGCTTTCGAGGGCGGGCTCACAGAGTTTGGAAAACACCCACCACTGTGTTTATTTTTAATGTCACCAAGCGCGATTGCAACAACGTTTAGTTTAGATTAGTAGATTGTACTATCTATTTTGGACAAAATTCCAATTGTAGGTGGATGGGCCCATGAAATCTTCCATTACATAAACTACGTCCGAGTTTTCATCTATCCTCTTGGAGTCCCCATTTGTGTAGTGTGGCATTTTCTATGTTTTGTGCTGTGTTTTATGGGTCTTCAAAATAAACTCTACTACTTTCTACAGTGCCATACTTGGGATTGAGTAATGGTTAAAATTTCATATGACATTTTGCAAAATCAGTGCAAATTCACATACTAAAAAACAAATACATAGTACTCGTAGTCTTTTTTTTTAAATTCACTTTAAGCAATACCAGAAACAATGCCACAATGAAAAAAAAAACACAAACCAGGTGATCGTCTATCCCTCTCAGGACTTCGACCACGCTTGTTAGGCATTGGTGGTGGTCCCACGGATGAACCTGAAAAAGATAGAAAAATAAGAGAAAGCCATATTTGGGATTGAGTCGTATCTGCCCTGAGCGCTGATTAAACCAGAAGCTACCACTTTTGTTCTTCTATTAAGTCACATTTTTAATGGTTGCCCCGTACACCTATAACCCCATGGATTTCATCTATTGACCTCATGTTTCATTGGTTTACCTCACCTATTTTTATTACCGAGAAGTATAACAAGGAGGGTCACAGTTAGAATTACCTCCTAATCAAATCTATTAGGATGGATGTGTAGACTATTAACGTTCACAATCACAATTCAATACCATCGTTCAGACAAAGGTACACTAAAATAAAGTAAAACAGTCGCTTGATCATGTACAAAAATTAAATAATATAAAATTTACCTTGAGGTGGATATTTATGCCATTGCGGCGGTGGTGAACGACTCATGATAAACTATTTCTGTATTTTATCGAAATCTGTGAAAAATTGAAGAACTTCAGTTACAGCCAGCAATTCAGAATTCAGTATAAAAATACTCCGCATTTTTTTTTTGATGGGTTAATTTGTACAGTGTACTAGAAAAAATAGCACATTGGTAAATTCAGAATTCGTACTGTGATAAAATTTGCGATGAACTTATTGCCCATTGTCCAAAGTTGAGGATGCACTGCCCTGCCACATTCACCTGTCCACTAGTGGATCTGGGGGCACTGGAGCACCTCAAAACATATCGTTATTAAAATGGGAATTTTTTTTCCCTGGGGGTGCGCCTCACCCATACTGCATATGAACAGATGGATTTTATGTTATTTCGCTTTCAATATGAGAGTTTTTACTTTATTTCCATAAACTTTGCATTTTGTGTGCAAAATTCGGAAAAAAAAATTATTTTGCTGATTGAATTTGTTTATTTTTTGACGACCTCCACTGCGCTCCTTTTTTTATATTACGAATGCATTATACAGTAGAAAAAGAGATAAGATTGAGATATAAGATATATATTTTTTACAGTGCTATTACACACAAAAACACATACACTGCACAAACAAACAGTGACAAAAAATCAGGAGTGTAGACAGGTAGTCGAAGTCTAGAAAAAGACTTAAAACATTGGTTGAATGTTTAAAAAATTGGCCCCGTCCAACAAAATGTTTTCCTGGGTCCATGCACCACTGAATGTATGTAAGTTAGCTTGAGCTGTTAGTCAGAAAAGTTAGACGCTACGGTAAAAATCCTAGGAACCGGCACCTTACAACTTTTAGCAGCTCAGAGCTTGCAGGCGAACAAAGGTAAGTAGCCACGTGTTACACACTCTCTTTGAATGTTTTTTTCAAATTTATTTTTGACACGTTTTTAAACTTTATTTTAGGTTTTGTTTGCTTTCCCTATTCTGTATTCCTGATGACTCTGTAATGTGATATCTTTATTTGTATCGCCTTTTGCGTGGACAGAGGTGTCGAAATAAACCACCGGTACGGGTATGTCTAACACTGAAAATGTCATCTCTTTTCACAGTTCAGTTAAATTACAGGTTATCAAACTCAGCACTGCACAACTACAACATCAATTCCTCAATGATATTTATCAACAATTAATTTCAAACATAAACTGGAAATGTCATTTGCACAAAATACGAACCGTAATGCAAAAAAAAATACATTATACCAAAGTTCCTCGCGCAACAAGCCTAGCGCAGTGCGATAGCTTAAAACGCAACACGCTTGTCTTTAAAAAAATTTGTCTGCAGCTAGGCTGTAGGAACTATATAGCGCATAGATTTTTTTTTTTTTTTTTGACAGTTGGGTAATTCGAATAAGTAGGAAAGAATTTTTGAGCCAAATAAAATCCAATGCCAATCCAGATTTTATTTATTTATTATTCTGATGATCCCAATTGCTTATGTCCAAATTTATCCCTGCATTACCGATGAGTTATTACCATTCCACATTGTTTTATTGAATTAACATCCCATTGCAGTGTTATTTGAATACCATTTTTTCAATATGGTCTCAATGCCTGAATAAAAATAATTCTATTTTCCTAAATCAGCATTGTATTTCCAATATCGAGGTCCATGTTTTATTTTTCCCATATCTGTAATTTTCATACTACCATAGCACGATCTGATATCACATTGTGTTTTATTTCAATATTTTAAACAAGGTCCATTTGGTTTGACGTTGTATGCCAGCGATCTAATCGACTTTTTAATGTTATGTTATAATGTTTTCGTGTCCAAGTATATCGTTTCACATTTGTATTCAAAACTTTCCAAACAACAACCAAATCCCACCGTCTTAAGTTTTTACTTGGTGATTGGTAATGACCTCAAATCTGCTATCAATTGGGTTGAACATATTTGCTCTTCTCCTGTAGTTATTTGGTGCATAGATGTTCTTTTTCAAAGAAGTTATCTATGGACATTTTTTTGAACATATCTTCGGGTCTTGGAATATAAGTGACAGTTTCTGCCCGTGGTTCATTTTCAATAATAGCGTTCAATCTGTCGCATCTTAGTTCTCATTCGCTGCGCCCATGCTTTGGTACAATACCACATACATAGAGATTTTATGCAACTCGTTTTGCCATCCTGAGCATTCCTCTTAAGTGGTTTTAGGCAACCTCACAAGACTTTTCCTGAATTTCGTTCGTACCAGCATAAATAGCAACATTTTTGTATTTAGTTGCCACGTTATTGAAAGTAATTAGTATCTGTCAAAACTTTCCTCTTTCCACTTGTATGATATTGACTTGTTTTGCATCAACTTCGCCATACATTCGTTCACTTGTGAATCCCCAACAAAATATATTGTTCATTTTTCATCATCTGGGTTTGTTATGATGCCTGATGTAGAAAGGGGCCTGTGAAATATTTTGCCCAGAGTTGTTTGTAATCAGAGATTCACTAGATTGTGTTTTTATTTCTTTCATAATTTCCTTTAATCTACTGCCATACTTAGAACTCTTTTTTTTATTCCATTAAAAGGTCTGAATTTTGCATTACTGGGTTGTATTTCCGAAGTATTACATGAGTGTGTAATGAGTTACTTGATACTGTTTGGGGTTTTGTAAAATTATTTTGGAAAATTCAGGGCCTTTCGGCAGGCCTCATCTAATGAAAATTTGATCCGCCATAAATCATCCAATGGGTGTTTTCACCTATATTTTTGTAGATTGTTTTTCGATGGCTTCCCGGTTTAACCATCCGTTGTTTTTGAATTTAAAATTCAGTGTTTACCTGTTCAACGCAGTCATCATCTTTGTCGTCGCCCTTAATGGGGATTTGTCATTTAGAGTGCAGAGACTTAGGCTAGTTACTATTATACTATCGGCTATATCGACTCGTGAACCTTTTATAACAGCGAATGAATTCTCTTATTACAGTTCACCTTTTCAAAACTTTTTCCCCAGGCTACCATGCTACCATGCCTGATGCAGCAGCAGCCAGGCAGTGAGCGCATCTATCGCTCTAATCATACGAGCAGAGCTAGAGATACTCGTATATATATCGTTATTTAGTATTGATATACTGTGTCACAATTCGACCAGCTGTTCAGTTCGCTTGCGACGATGAGTAAACGTTATTTTTTCTCCCATGATTTGATGACCGTTATGGGTTTTGAATTCAGATTTAGACATAGTTTATTTCGACGCAAAAGACTTTACAAATGAAGATATCACATTACAGTCGTCAGGAAAGTAAAACAAATCTAAAATAAAGTTTAAATCGCGCCAGAGAATACATTTTGAAAGAAAGATTCAAAGATAGTAACATGTGCTTGCTTATCTACGTCCGCAATGTTCAATATTTTCAATCCTGTTTGCAGTTCTGTAGAACAAGGTTATTCGACATATACCAAAAGCAGATGATGATAGAATAAAAATAACTTGCTTTCCCATAGAATCCGGGACATCTACAAATCAGAAACTGTTATAACAACTTTGCTATAACTTCAATCTCTTGTCTTGTATTTCTATGATTGAGCTAGATAGGTTTCAAGAAGCACAATGAAGCTGCACAGTTACATCAAGATTGATTATCACAGGTAACGACACTGTTCACTACAACATAGACATAGTGTATTTTGAAATCCCCAAAATGACGACACAACATCAAAAAATAAACACACAAAGTTTGGAGAGATCTGGAAAATGATTAAAACCTGAAATAAAGCCTAAAAACATGACGATATATCATGCGATCATCAACCGAAAACAAACAAACACAATAGAATGTGCTACAAATCCCTATAGGGATTGACTTATCTTTAACTAATCATAAAACAAAAAAATTCGGGTATTTCATACTTGAGAGTGGTGGAGGCACAAATGATACTAGCATTGCTGCAATATTTCCCGACCAAATTGTGCATTTCAAAAAGTGTATATGTACGCCAAGGCTGGTAGTACGATACGGTACGGTACGAAGTTCGGTACGGTACGATTGAATTATTCGGTCGATAGTACGGTACGATTCATTTTTCAATTTTCGTACTTAGTACGGTACGGTACGAAGTTCGGTATTTTTTCGTACCGTACCGTACTCTTTTCGTACCTTCGCATTACACTTTATTCATCTCAAATGAATTCAAAAAAATAATTTCATTTAACATCTATGCCATTTTATAACGGGGCTCTGATAATATAAATTGTGTCTATCAAAGAATTTTTAAACTAAAGGGCAATTTTGAAATGATTAAAAGCGGCGCAGTTATGGTAATAGAAATGCAACTGATTCACTTGAGCTTATTAGATGAGCTATGCCGTATATCGGTTTTACTGCAGTGGCGTAAAACTTTGTGATTGCGTGGAAATACATATAGGCCGCTGATTTATGACGTATTAATCTGAATGCATTTTTCTGTAATAACGAAAGTTGTGATAGCCCAATTAAAATACCAACTACAATCGCAGATCCAGAAAAAAAAATTTAGGGGAGGGGGACATTCTTTCCAACATGCAGACACAGGCTTTCAAATTTACAAAAAGATTAGGGTGCCGGAGGCGCGCACATGTCGGGAATACGTCTGTCCGGTATGAAAAAATAAATAGCATTATTCATTAATGTGAAGAGAACGTAAATTGCACCAGAAATACCAAATGCACAATGATAATGTTTCTATTACCATGCCTTCGAATGAGACCGCACGAAACCCATGTGTGGTGCACAACGAACATTTTTTGTCGATAGAGAATTTCTTGTGACGACACGATGCTGCTAATATGCTTCGTGCCAGATTTTTTCGCGAAAGGTGTGCTCATCCCACCACCATTTATCACCACCGGTCTACCATTCTCATATTAGGCGCAATGTGAACAATGATATTGGGGTGACATGTGCTTAGTTACGCGCATGCTCTTCTGTCCTAGATTTTAAACCAGAAATTATACAACTGCATCACTTTGATGTAAGATGTTGGTGACGTTTCTTGCGGTGGCCAGATCCTACAAATAAAGCTGATTTGGTCATTGGTAGTTGGTACGGCACGAAATTGCTGCCCAGCGAATCGTACCTGTTTTCGTACTGGTACGAAATTTAGTACGATAAATGGAAAATATTAATCAAACTTCATTTCGTACTGGTACGAAGTTCGGTACGATGAACGAAAAAAATAATATCGTACGGTACGGTACGAAAAATTTTCGAAAGGTACGGTACAAAGTTTGGTACGAAATTATTTTGCTGGTTCGAAGTACGATAAAAATTTCGTACCGTACCGTACTGCCACCCTTGATGTACGCTATGCTATGAAAAAGGTTTGTGCGACCACTCGTGATATACAATTCCACTATCAATGTAATTTCGGACAAACGAAGGCCTACTGGCTTAATACAAGCAGACAAAATTAAATAAACAACTTTACAACACTATAAAATCATTGGCGTCTCTACACTTCGGTAAGATTATTCAAATTTAAGTACCAGTAAATGGAGTGAACAAAACTAGGCAAGTGTTTAGCGCTTCGCAGTTAGTTTGTTTGGTTGAGATTTTTCCAAGTATTCTCAACGAATACACTGTTTTATATGCTTCATGTCTTCGTTCGTTTTATATAGTTGATTATGAGATTGTCCAATCAAATATATAGATATCTTCTTCTGCAACTTCAATCTATTTTTCTTCGCCACCGAGAAACTAAAACATGTCCGACCTCCACGGTAACCACGTTTACTGACCCCCACGGCGACCAGTCATTTTGAAGAACATCACTTGCACAATGCGCGCACTTCAAACCTGTAAATTTTTGTACCGGAAAAGTTCAAAAAAAAATGCATCTTCTCTTCGTGGGTCTGAAAAAGAAACAATAACTCAATTACACTCGGTGGAATGGTTTTTATTTCAGAAGAGAAAAAGTCTATAAAATTGACATTCTTGGAATACAAGGCTTATATATACCTCTGTATTTTATAATGTTGTTGCTATGGACATTGCTATTGTTGCTATATGTTGCTACGGTATACCATACTTTGTTTACATTTCAATATTAGCTCAAGATCCAGTCCAAATCACTCGGACACTTTGTGTTACAATAATTGTTTTGAATTTTTTCGCACTGACTGGTATGGTACCCTAACAAATTATTGCCCTGCTAATAACGCAGTATTGAGAAGTTTTGTTTTTGTTTATTTTCTCATATGTGATCGGACCGGTCATGCCTTTAAATATGTTGACAGGCAGTGTATTTTCATGTTTTAGGTAGATAGACCCATGAATATATGGTTTAAATCTTATCATAGATTTTGTCTGTTTTCCCGATCTCTCCGTTCCATGCTTTGCTTTGAGTTTATATGTTTTTCCGGAAAGTCAAAATAAACCTATCTTATCTATCTATATCTTGTCGAAATTCGTAAAGTGCACATTCATAACGCGATTCATTGAATGTAGCATCCTAGACCAATTTTACTCAATACTATTGAAATGAAGAATTCGCTAAAATTGCAAGGTGCATCGGTATATAGAGAAGCATACCAGATGATTTCAAGAAGATCTTGCTTTTACTCTGCTCCATAAATTTTGAAAATTATTTATATACGGTAATAAATAAGTATTGCCATAATGAATATTGGACAGAAAAGCATCATGCTGTAATACCAGTTGTTCAAAATTCAAATGTTTTATGGCATGTTGCCCACCGCGTAACCGTAGGCTACGGCTATTTCTATCAGTGGCCCACGACATACATTCCTGATATGACAACATTATCAATAAGCCAAGACTCGCGAACATAGTATTTCAACAGTCAAAAATTTTGTTTTCGGGTCCTTCAGTGGCTCATGCTTGGTAAATGTTTTGACACTATAACACTAGAGAAACAATTACAGCTTTCGTTCCTTCAATTTTTTTCTGACTTATTCGCACTGTATACACGCAAATACTTAAATTAGTATTTTTGATGTTTTTGTTTTCCATCACTCACATGCTTCTGGTAACCTACTTTGTTTTCTAGTCCTAAAATCATTGTCAATAAAATCATAAGCTGCTGTTTATAATACCGACTTTATTTTTTAGTTGTGGTCTGAAGGAGCGCATAGGCAGGATGGTAGCCGTTAAGTATAATGAGACCCAACATTCTCTTCACTATAAATGTGTGTGTTTGTGTTCCGTTTCTAAACACTGTCATTTTACCTCTTTTATTTTGTAGATACTAATTTGTTATTTTACATTTAATGTATCTTCCTTAATGGATTTTTTCAGCACATTAGTGTTTTAGATAGACGGAGCCATATCCATATTTTCCAATTTTTTATTATTTATTTTTTGTTCACCACAAGCGTGTTTTGGTACGAGGAACTTCGATTTAACGTCCATTTAATTTTTAGAGTACCTATTTTTCGTATTTTGGGCAAGTTACTTTTTGCCTTTGGGATAAAATTGTCGATAAACAAAAACGAATTTATAGAAATTGAAAGATTATTTATTTTCCATTTCAGCTATTGCCTATTCCTCCGGAGTTTTTTGGTCATTCATATGCGTTGGCGAAGATATTAAAATACTACCTGTACTACTTATATTACCTTATATTTTATGAAGTGTAGGGTGGTTACAGCATCAGCCCCACAAAATTGCACGCATGTATTTTTGCCACAGACAAGATTGCCTCGTGCAAGAGCGACCCTAAGCGGGATCATCCCTATTTGATGTTTGTCCCTCAATCCTGCACTGTAGCACTGGCAACCATTCCCATGACTAACGCAAATTCATGCGGGTGTAATCTAAAATTCCTTGCTCAAATCTGACTCAAGCACACAGCATACTCAACTTAGCACATGGTTTCACTTTCATCGAGTGTGCACGGGAAAGTCGAAAATACGGTTTTAACTACTTTAACTCTGACCTCCCAAGCAGATACCGCTTCAACATAGGTATGAATGGCTACCAGCTACACATAGCTTATATATATACCCGTATGCGACAGCTTTGTTTGCCACGCCATCAAGACTTTTTGTAGGCGCGCACAGTGTAAGAGGGTTAATTATTTAGCAAACGTGAAGACTTGCATAAAATCGCCATCAGACTTGCAGGTATAGTAAGTCGGCAACTAGATTTCAGACAAGAAAAAAAAAGTCTTGGAACTATCCCCAATACTATCAAAACTTTTTTACCATCAAAAAACAAGTTAAACTCCAAATAGACATTAAATTTATTATCCTCATTCTCTCACAAGGCACACTTAAAAAAATTTATTACAGTACTTTGATTGCAATGCAAAGTGAACATATATATTGCAATTGGATTCTGCCCTTCCGTATCAACCAGAAATTTTATTTCTTCGAACAAACTGTTGATAGCGAATTAACAACAGTATTCCTGTTTCATAGAGGACACTGGCCGGAAATGTTCCATGCCTTTTTGAAGTGATTTAATATTTGGCTGCATTCAACAAACAAGCATGGTCAAAATTTCTGAGAAGGTACCTCCCATTTCCACCAATCACCATAATTTAAAAAAAAGCTTGGCCCTTAAAATAGTAGGTAGATAACGACCATGAAACATCTTCATAATTTAACATCTGTATTAGTTCAAGTCTTTCAATTACAACTAGAAAAGTAGTGTGCTCATTCCTCCAACTTCCGCTTGCTCCTTAACAAAGATTTCAAAGTACTGGTAGATAATGGTAACGGCCAGTAAAATACCAGTACCAGATCCAATCGCTCCAATGAAATCTGCCATCACAGATAATGCACCGATACATAGACCTCCAAAAGCAGCAGCAGTTGGGATGTATCTAAAAAAGAAATGACATGAGATCATAAACTTGCTTAAACTAAACTGCCAGGAAAATTAAATTAATACAAATTTGATTTTTATTTTATACTTCACTTAACGGAATCCTTAAACACTTAGTTATTATCCTTCTGAAGTGGGCATACTCCACCATTAAACAATGATTTTTCATCCATTTCACGTATTTTTCATCCTACTATGTAATCAAGAGTGTTCAATTCTCCAAGTACCTCGTTGGCATATGAATGAAAATCTGAGCCAAAAACTACATACCTATTCAATTCATGGATCATGGATTTTTCCCTGTGTCCTCTCATGACCATTTGTTGTTCTTTCAATTGTTTGGCAACATCTTTTGCAGCAGATCCTGATACTTCGATCCATGTCTGTACAATATAAAGACGATTAATTGATATTTTTATACCTATATTTATTTAGTTTTAGTAAGTCAATAAGCACGTTTCTTCATAGGTGCAGAATTATCCACATCAAATTATCTTATAATTTTCAGTTTTGACTAGAACCTAAGATTTCAAAGCTTCCGACTTATTAGCAGTGTCATATAGTAATATTGATTCATTTTGCTGTGAAATCACAATATGCCAAATTTTACGTGGCAAAATTTGATATAAATCACCATTTTGCTGCACAAAGTGGCAAAACACAGTTAAACATCAGCAATTTCATGCATCTGAAACATTCTATTTGTATAGTAAATTTCCTTTTGAATGAAACTATACGCGTTATCCTAATCACAGTAGATGATATTGTCTGTTACATACCTTTGAAAAGAACGCACATGATCCCAACATGAATGCAATATATAGGATTCCATGTATAGGATCCATCAGCATTTGAAAGAACGATTCCGGAGGTGATAAATAGTAACACAGACCTCCAATGGGATAGGAACGAGCTGGACCGCCTCCTTCCACAGTCTAGAGAAAAGATTAATTATTAAAAGTGAGTAAAAGATATTAGTTAGTTAAAGAAGAAAGATCTGATTGAAATGTATGTTCAAACTTATTTTTCACAAAATTTTTTTCTTTAAAGAAAAGATTCGAGGTACGCTAAACTAAATATATATCTCATTGAAATGTTTTGACATCAGTTGTGTGGAACCGGTTTCCATACTTAAATATTCAAATTTCGAATTGTTCTCGTATAAGAACTTGAGAGATTTGAATTAACAAAAGTCTTGACCATGAGATATTCCCAATCAACTTTGACATACTTACATCCCAAACACCAAGCAAACTGATGATGAAATTTCCTCTAAATCTGACAGCAAGCATTTGTGAAATTACATACAAGTTAGATACAAGAGCAGACTGCAGGATGATAGGAATATTTGATGTATAGAACAATTTGATTGGATAACTACTGTATTGTCCACGGTAACGAGCTGATTTGATGGGAAGATCCACCCTGAATCCCTGCAAAAGATCAGATTTATTGAATAAGGATGTATAAAGTGCTGCAGTATGTTCAAATTCGGGTAGGAATTAAAAACTACATACAGTTTTGGGCTTTTATGATAGGATAGCAAATAGAATTGTACTTCAATGATTTTACATTAATATGGAATCAGTCATTGACCAAACGCTTGTCCAAGTTGAGCATTGAGATTTGAAAATGGAGGATAAGATTTTACCAATGTTTTATCGCTTTTTGTCAAGCACGAGCCACAGATGGACCAAACGATCTGCTAGTGACCCACGCTCAACAAAAATGCAATAAAACATTAATAAAAATCTGCATTTTCAATTCCCTACCTAAAATTATATATAGGTAGTGACAGTATACCTGAAAGTATATGACAATACCGAAAACCATAATGGTAGCGAGGAGATTCATCAAGTTGGGGAGATTTTGTCTGTAAAAAGCTTCACGGAGTGCTCGAACTTTGTCAGTACGAGTTGCCAAGAGGTGGAAGAGTGCGATTACTGCTCCTTCGAATTCAGTTCCTGAAAATACAAGGAATAGATTAGATCAAAGGTTCAAATAGGGTTTTTTCAGTGTTGTGCAACCAATAGAAATTTTCTTTTAGCGGTCAAAAAGAGCTTGATGGTCTGCAGCCTGATGAAAATATATAGCAATGGAATTTTTATTGAATGGCACAAGACATGAATTACCAGAATTTTTTATCAGATAGAGGAAATATAAAATAGATTCTTGATTCACCCAAAGAGCTTTTTTTTCATCCATGATTAAATCTCATAAAATAAGCATTATTTTGTTTAAAGTGATCGGTTTCAATTTTGAAAACAATTAAATTCAATAAATAGCGTGCACAAAAAAAAACATGACTGAAAAATAATTACACGTCGTTTGGAGTCCAAATACCTTATTATTTTTTGGACAATTTTTAAAAAGAAGAGTTCAATAAAAAAAAATATCATCTTACCTCTACCAGTATTAACAGTAGCCGGACTGAATGATTTCCAGACGATAGTTTCACAAATATTTGTAGCAATGAATAATGAAATACCAGAACCAAGACCATATCCTTTTTGTAGAAGTTCATCAAGCAAAAGTACAATAAGTGATGCAACAAACAACTAAAAAATAATATATTTATGAATAATTTCACATGTTTTTTTAAAATTGTACATTGATCAGTGCCTTGTATTGAGTCTTTTTCCCAGGATGAAGTAGAATAGGGTGAATAAGAATAGTTATGGAGGAAAAAATATTAACAAAATACAGTACAGAATCATTTAACAAATCGTCAAAACTTGAAAAAAAATATCAGTCAGTAGCAGACTCAAAAAAATTAGAAAATGGGATAACATCTGATATGATATGAGAATTTGACAAGAAAGCAAGACTATATAAAAAGGTTGAAATAATGAGTGGTAACAGCTAAGGCTTCAAAATCATTAATAATGCATTTGTAAAAGGCATATCTAGACCGGATAAATCCTTCTTAAACAACCCCTAGAACTTACCTGAATAATAATGAGGAGACAAATTCCAGCTCCCATAGCTGATGGATCACCATACATTCCAGTCATAACATAAACAACAGCTTGTCCGATAGTGATTATCATACCAAACAGTTTCTGGGCTCCATTGAACAGAGCTCTGTAAAAAACAAAAATAAATTATATAAGTATTACTATCATGCAGATCATATCTAGGCATTAAAATTCATCTAAGCCTGTTCCTGACAGTATGAACGTGGACTAATGTTATTTATATAGAGTTATTATACGGTATCTTTGTATCATGTGTCGTTGTGGTCGACTTAAGTTATGATTCGCAAAAGCAACGCTTACTCATCTGACAGTTTCCTGTTGACAACACTTGCCATTTACAATCAAATATTCAATGTTGAAAGTTCTTTAGAACCCATTAATTGGGAATGAAATGGATCTAAACTTAACACATATATATACCCCAGTAATCAACAAGTGGACACCATTTTACAATCATTATCAAAAACAGGACTTTGTTTCCTGTATTGGCACAGTTAGGGTTGTCAATATAATTCAATTTTTTATCGCCACTTAGAGTAGATCACCCCAACCAAGGCAGTCACTTACAGACCGACAAAGTCAGAGTTGTCAAAAAGATATGATATTCCCGGTTCTGCTTAGCCTCAGCAAGAGCAAGATTTTACTGCAAAATGAATGAATTGAAGAACAATCACAGAAAATAAAATTCTATTTGATCTTTCAAATTAGAATCCGAGAATATCAGACTCTTCAAAAAAAGCCTACACATAAGGAAATCATGATTCTATGAAATATGTACCTGTCTTTGGGTGTGTCTCCAACTTCAATGAGTTTTGCTCCAGCAAGAAGTTGCATGATAAGACCAGATGTAACGATTGGTGTAATACCAAGTTCCATCAACGTTCCTCTGTTTGATGCCATAATAACTCTCAGCCAATAAAATGGATCAGCTGAATCTGAAGACATGATTCCGAACAACGGAATCTGAAAATACGAAAAAGTACATTTAAATACTTTAAAAACACTTTTTTCATTTAATTTGAGTGGATATAATGTTCATAGTTAAATTCAATATTATGTCAATCAGGTCATGGTCAAAAACTTTTAAAAATTTTCGTCCACATATCTTTTGATACAGATCAAGTATAAGTAACTGAAGAATTATGCCACCAAGACAAGGTACATCTATAGCTCATCTTGATGAAATATAATTTCGGATTAAGATTGCCATTATGGTTCCATAGTGGCAAATATATTTTCAATAATATAGCGTAGCCAATAGTTAGCTAGTCAAAAGCTTGTTACAAGTTATTGTATTCGGAAAACAAAAAAGTTCTCTATATTACCTGACAACAAACTAAGAAAATGAATAAAGTGATTGCCGTCCATAATACTTTTTCTCTGAATTGAATCTGAAATAATAAAATGGATCACATATGAGATTGATGCATATAAAAAGATTATCGGTTAAAAAATAATTTACAACAACCAACCATATCGAAGCAAACAGGATTTCAGATTGAACATGCCATTGTTCAACGATTACATAACAATTACATATTGCATCATTAGGCCTATGTCAGTTGCAATTTTTCAAACTTTTGGCAAGACTTCTTTTTTATTGAATGGAATCACAACAGCACAATGACGCACAAAGATCGTAGCCAATTGAGCAGATCGCTCCTAAATTATACAAAACCACTTGATAAAATGCATGAATATTTTTTTCACGAATGAATGGAATGTCAGATGAAAAAGAATCTATCCCAAGTTCATCCGCTTATATTCAAACTGGACCCATACATAATTTAGCATTACATGTATTTTATCATGGACAGATTGAGATTTTTGTAATAAATTTTATATATTCATATTTTCATTCAAATCTTAAACGTAACTTGATCTGTTGAGCAGTTAAGGGACTATATGCAGTATGTATAGGACTATTGGTATAAAATTAAATAAAAATGATGCAACACAGCAAAACAATTTAAATTACAAACTCTTTTGTACCTTTCTTTGTGGCTTTTCAATCTCTGGCAGAATTATACAAAAAGGTTTTATGACTTCCAGGAATTTGACTGGAAATAAAAAAGAAATGAGTTCAATAGAAAATAATATTGACAGTCTAAAAGTGGGAAAGGGCAATATCTTACATTTGAGCATTGTGATAGCCTAGGAATCAATTAGCATTAAAAATAGAACAGTTAACTTCAGAATAGAAAATTCTGCATGTTCATTACTGCGCGATCAGCATTACATGATCAAGGTAAGGTAAATCTAAAATTTTAATTGGAAAAATCTTGGTGTGTTCGCATCTTACGTCAAAAAATACAGTCACATTTTTTCTATACACCTAGATCCTTGCACTGATGAGTTTGTCAGATCCTCGCACAAACCCAAGTCCGTAAATTGACAAAGTTATCCAAATGCGAAAAATAAGAAACAGCCCAAATAAAATATCCTATTTAAGTAAAATAATACTCCACTTACATCCCATCTTGCTTTCCTATCCGTTGAACTATTATAGCTCTAAAAATACACCTACCGCTCGGACAAATCCTATCTCAATGACACGCTGTCAAAAATCGACCTGCAAATCAGTTTGAAATCGACAGCAAAACCTCCAACATGGCACGAAAAAGAGGCCGGTAGTCACGTGACTTCTCTACACGTCGACACATATGTCGCACTGACGTCACTGCGTTGAGCAACGTCATATAAGGAACAAACAAAGAATTGGAGCGGCGCCTCCGGCTACAATAACTTTCGAATCGACGTTTTTTCCTGAAGCCCCCCGGCGTCGCGGGACGCCGCTATCATCTGGGTGTGAATTCTGCGCGAGCCGAAACCGATGATTAAAAAATTTATTTGGCAATCTTAATCAAATTGGCTCGAGACTATATATTTTATAGAAGTTTTGTAGCCGAAAATTAATTTTAACGCTAGGTGACAATAAAGAGCAAAGAGAGATGTCTTATCAAGAAACGTGAACCACATACATACCAGCGAAACAAAAAATATCGTTTGAAAGCAAAATATTTCACTTACTAGACAGTCAAATATATTTCCAAAATAACCTAAAAATTCTAAAATCCATAAAAGCCGCAAAATTTAATATTAGTTTTACGATTTGGTCAACAAATTAAAATAAAAAAATCGAGCTGTAATAAAAAAATTTTCGTGAAGCAAAATGTCACTTTCAATGTCCACTTTCCAAGTTCTGAAAAGGGAAGACAGATCCATCTCTTCCAATTTTGAAATTCCAATCAAACATGCTCCCATCAAAAAATCTCATTAAAAATTCAATTGAATCGATGGATTACTCCTAATCGATTAAAACAAGAAATGAATTATTGGGCGTTGTCGTAAAAATAATATTTCGATATAAGAAATTTAGCAGGATCGCTACAAAACTATTCTGACCTCCTGTCAAAGAGATCTCTGTCTCTGAAACATGGATCGAAATCATTAAAATTATGGGAAAATGAGATAAAAAAATGTTTCTTAATTATGAAAGGAAGCTAATGGATCACCAATTAATATGAGGCGCTATAAACAAGTTTTTTTTTAATATTGGCCCCAAAAAAATTTGACTCTCGTACCGATGGAGACAGATTAAACGCTCGAATTTTTAAACTTGATAAGTTTAAATAACCCAACATGTCTAAACTTGACAAATTATCGTGAAATATTTAAAGTCATAACCGAATTGGATAGCGAAAAATCTCCTGATATTCTATTGAAAATAGTAACAGAAGTTATTTCTTCAAATATTACTAAATTGGTCAATTTAGGTTTCTAGCAAATGCAAATATTCTCAAATTCCCGAATAGAATTACTCCAGTTTCAAAAAAGGCTGTAAGGATATATTAATAACTATAATGAGGATTACCAGATGTCCGGATTTCCCCGGTCATGTTCGGCAATTTTCTAATAAAATCAGCATCGGGGGAAACGGTCACAATGTCCTTTATTGCGTAATTTGCGAAAATATATTTGTGTGAGTAGGCTATATATATATCGTTAACATATCGTTGTTGTTATTGACTAAAAGTATTTTATAAAAGCTTATAACACTGGAACATGCAAAACACATCTGGACGGAATATGTGTACAGCGCATCTAAGCTTGGATCGCATCGCAGATACCCATAAGAAGCAATATATAGCATGTGATTCTGGCCCTAAAAATGGTCAAGCTAAATGTTGAATATTCATTCTAATAATAGGAATGAATCGGCAACATAATATTTAGTTAACTAAGCAGGAACTCAAGTGTCCATGACATCTTCAAGACAATGAAGAAAAGTGTGTAATTACAATCGCACCCATGTCCTAGCAGAATGCAATAAGACGAGAGTCTCATTCAGTGACAATTTTTTGTTATTTGTCGGTATTCGAGGTAAAATAGAAGTCATTGCTGAAACATATTATGCATTCGAGCACTAGATTAAATTTCAGATCTTTGGCGTGCAGCCGATTTTTTTACACAGTGTTACAGTTTTTGGTATCAAAATATTTTTTACAAAGAAATGGCAATAACATTTTTGCGCGCCTCCGGTACAAAACTTTTGCTTGAGATAATTAGGAAATTTCTACATAGTTTTAATGTCCTTCCCCAGAGATTTTAAGCATGCTGCGAGTGAAGGTATTCTCGCAGTTTAACTTTCACGGTCATCATATCGTCATTTGTCACTGTATATTGGGTTGTTATTTTCATGGTTATTTTTGATATTATAAACCTAGCATCTTTCATTTTAAAAGAGATAGAATACTGGAACATAGTATTCGTGTTATAACGCTGTGACTGATACAATCATATCTTGAATATCGTAAACAAAATCGAGACAAACCAAGTTACAATTACATACAAAAAGTATGAAGCGTTTTGGGAGTTACAAAAGCTGAAAATTTCTGCTGAAAACCTCACATTGATGAACTAAAGAAAATTGTCTCGAACTTTGCAGCCAACAATCAATTTATTACTCATTGTACAAGAATCAGCAATGTCCCACGGTATCCTATAAAGAAATCAAACAACCAAAACGTATTTCACATCCCAAGCCAAAACTGGAGGTTTAAAAAAATTATGTTTTCAGAGTAGACTATGGCAGGAATTATCTTTCTCATCTTATCCTTTCAATGATAGACCAAAAAAATATTTTTTTTTTGAGTAACCAACATTAATGTTTTTAATGTTTGATTAACAATTTGTAGCTGCAATGATCATCACGAGTCACCCATGTCCCATTTCATTCCCTCTTATATATATAGGAAGTATAATATATTTAGGCAAATCAGGGGCAAACCTTATATATATAGGAAATATAATATATTTAGGCAATCAGTAGCACTTTGGACCGAACGACTAAATACGGCTTTTGGTGAGCTTAAACTTACTTTTGCTCCTTTTTTATCATAATCGTATTAATATGTTTAGTAGGTTGTACTAAATCAAAACATTTTTTATATTATAGTTGCTATATATTAAAACAATGTCACGTTAATTCATTGACTCAAAATATTTTCTACTTTTATTAAAAATAATGTGCTTACCAGTGGTACACATAATTAGGTAGCTGGCCTGCGCATAGGATGGAAATTAGAGATCGAGTTGAAGAGATTAATTCCTACAGAAATATATCATTTCAAAATAGTTTTTAAGGGGGGGAGGGGTTGAAACTATGGACCCCACTCGTCAGTCGCCGATCTCGCCACAAAAATGACGCAATGGTTTCCAAAATTCTCTCGAGTCTATAATAGTGATTCTTTACCGCCGGTATTCGGACAGGTGCAGGTCCGCCGAAATTTTTTGTCAGTTCGCCAGATATTTAATCAGATACTCCACGAATAGATGAGTTTTTGCACCAAAGTTCTTTTGTAGTACTATGGCAGTTTACTGATTGCTCATTTTGCGATTACGCCATGATAAGTAACAATTTTACGTATGAAAGAAAATCCTTCTCGAGTCAAGTTTGTATTGTTGAATCAAATTGAAACCAAGAACTTTCGTAAAGTGTGGACAATTAAGCACGAGAGTGGAAGTAATCAAGCAGAAGGCATTTTGCAATTATTTACTAAAACGATTTGCGTGGATAATATGGTTTTATTACACTATTTCGTAAAATTAGTTTCGCACGAGTAATGACAAATAGGTTTAATGTACAGTCGGGATATCCTAAAACTCGAGTAGTAAACGATCTTGTTTATAAAATTGATGATATTGTTGCCGAATACAAATTGTAGATATAAAAACAGCAGTACAAGAAACAGAGTAAAAACAGTAGGAGTTACTTTCACGGCGTTTTACTAGATTGGGATGAGAGAAAATTAACTGTATGTCGACTGTGTGACTGTATTTTGGGAATAAAATATTGGGTATATATATTCGAGCAATTGGCTGGTACACCAATTATAACCCGCCCGAGTTATATGATGTGTCAAGTGTAAAAACCTCTCCACACATAAGCTAAATAAGCACCGACGTCCCCAGAATTTAGTAAACTTGCCTTCAATCCATAGTTTAGTTGCCACTAGGGATGTGAGTTTCGGAATATCGAACCGATTCTAATCAGTGTTAATTTGAATCGATTCTGAGAAATTTGAGAGAATTCCTTGTGATTTCAATTAATTCCGGATGCGTCGCGTATGTGAAGTTTTGTCGTTTTTGGACCCTGGAAGCAAAAATTTTAAAATTATTTAATTATTTGGGTATTTGGCGATTTTTATGATAACTTTATTTATTTTGCCCTGTTGTAAAATTAATGCATTGCGGGTTTTTCTTGCTCAATATTGCTAGAATTTGAACAACGAATAGGCCTAGTTTTTTGGTTTTGTGATACTAAACTAATATATCATGGTATTTTCAAACGATGTGGGAGGACTTTCCTTTAAATAGAATAATATTCAAAAAGATTCGATTCGAATAAAAATATGTTCGAAACTTGCTTCCCTTGTTGCCACTACTGGCGAGGGACTGGAACACTTCAGGGTTAATGGATTATATAAGACGGTATCGCAAAAGTCTTCGCCGAACAATCATATTTGGTATGAATGTTTATTGTTTCCCTCCGAAATGCTGTTCTAATTAATTGAAATGCAAAAACATTGTTGCGCGAATTTGAATTTTTATAATTTCTGGTTTAAAATCTAAGACAGAAAAACCTGCGCATAACTAAGCATATGTCACCCCAATATCATTGTTCACATTGCGTATAATATGAGAATGGTAGACCGGTGGTGATAAATGGTGGTAGGATGAGCACAGTTTTCGCGAAAAAAGCTGACATGAAGCATATTAGTAGCATTGTGTCGTCACAAGAAATTCTCTGTCGACAAAAAATGTTCGTTGTGCATCACACATGGGTTTTGTGCGGTCTCTTTCGAAAGCATGGTGATAGGAGCATTATCATTGTGCTTTTGTGCATTTGGTATTTCTGGTGCAATTTACGTTCTCTTCCCATTACTGAATAATGCTATTTATTTTTTCATACCGGACACACGTACTCCCGACATGCCTCGTTGTCTATATTGTGACTTGACTGTTTTTTTATAAAATATATCTTCTATTTAAGATGAGCATTAGCTAGCTAACATTCAACTCAAAACAACCTAAATATATCTTTATATTCTGCCTTTAAAGTGAGAATTTTCATTCAATTATTACAAAAATTTCAGCGGGCTTCCGGCGCGCAGATACATTTTCCTGTCTGGTAATGTTTATTTCACTTTGAAAACATGTATTTGTGTTTCGTTATCAAAAAAATTGTGCGCGCCTCCGGCATCCTAATCTTTTTGTAAATTTGAAAGCCTGTGTTTGCATGTTGGAAAGAAAGGATCCGCGATTGTAGTTGGTATTTTAATTGAGCTATCACAACTTTCGTTATTACAGAAAAATGCATTCAGATTAATACGTCATAAATCAACGGCCTATATGTATTTCCACGCAATCACAAAGTTTTACGCCACTGCAGTAAAACCGATATACAGCATAGCTCATCTAATAAGCTCAAGTGAATCAGTTGCATTTCTATTACCATAACTGCGCCGCTTTTAATCATTTCAAAATTGCCCTTTAGTTTAAAAATTCTTTGATAGACACAATTTATATTATCAGAGCCCCGTTATGAAATGGCATAGACGTTAAATGAAATTATTTATTTGAATTCATTTGAGAAGAATAAAGTGTAATGCGAAGGTACGAAAAGAGTACGGTGCGGTACGAACAAAAATACCGAACTTCGTACCGTACCGTACCAAGTACGAGAATTGAAAAATGAATCGTACCGTACTATCGTACCGGATAATTCAATCGTACCGTACCGAACTTCGTACCGTACCGTACTACCAGCCTTGTTCGTGGTAAATAGAGATTATTGGGCATGATAATTTAAGTTCGCGTTCTTATCTATATTTACAAAATTTATTTATGGTAATCTTAGTTTTTGCTGCCGTCGCTATTGGTTACCAGTCTGCAAACACTTTTTGTCGTTTTTTCTGGCCCGGCGGTATCGAAAGGTTAAGAATCACTGCTCTATAGTTATTAGGAAAAGTCAAAGGCTTCCTGAACCAGGCTCATCATTTCCAAGAAAGTTTCAAGTTTCAACCAAAAATATCGTCATAATTCCACCACATACCCCCACCGGTTCAAGTTTTCTGAGAATTCGTAGATGAATGACGGCGGAGCGCGAAAAAAATGCAAATCGCGGAAGCCTTGAAGCTCACTTTCAAAACGCTTAGTGGGGCGTTGAACATTGGATTTGGTGTAGCAGTAAGAGGATCAAATAAAAATTTGCAGGAAATAGCTGCGCAACCTATAATTCCGTAAATTTGGTAATCTGTGGCTCAACGTAAAATTCGCGGATATTGTCATTATAAAAGCGACAGTAATTCAAACTTTAATACGCAGTTGAAAGCTGTATTCTCGGCATTCCTCTCCAGCGGGAAAAAGACAATATTCTATCCTAATCCAGTCCTTTTCCGATTTGAACTGAAATGCCCGACCCCTCGGGTTAGGATTTATTGTGCGAGATACATCGGCCATCCCTGACTTTTCACAATAATCCATCCAAATTTTAACCGGGTACGAATTGACCTATGTGCTATTTTTTCGGGTACGAATTGACCCATCGGGAACATACCGGTACGAATTGACTGGCTGGCCTGTCTTTTTGCGGAGAATGTCGCGGGCGGTTTCTTGGACCACTATCCACAGCCGAGGTGTGGAACCAATCCTCTTATACATTCGTCTGGCACGAGATTTTAATCGGGGCAACTACTGGTAGCTCGCAACATATTTCTAACAGTTTTAGGGTTCGAAATAACAGGACACCTGTCACCCTAGTTATACTAATAAAAGAACAACAAAATTTTCTTGTATCACTTCAATTGTGCAAATATACTGTATTACACACTGCAAAACAAGCTCACACTTGAAACCATTTTCACTGGAAAACACTGCCACGCTTGAGTATAGGATAAAACAAGTCAATAAAACTTGACTATGCATGGGCTGTGAATGGCCCTTACATGGTCAAACATAAACTATGAAAGTATTTCCCAGTGAAGGATTAGAAAAAAGAAAACGGCAGAGGAAATAATTAACAAAAAATTACAATATTGTTTTCATACGCGCAAAAAAATAATCATGATTTAAACCTATTAATTTACTTTTACAGAAATTTGACACATGCACTTGATAAAGTCGGAAAACAGACAATGAAAAAACAAAAAAATAGCAAAACAATAAGAAAATTTTTTCATTAGCTAGCAGATTCTCATTTACAGAAAACTGTGTAGTTTCTTCACTCCGTAAAATAAATCTTTCTCTTAGGTCATATGGGGATGTTTCAAATGGATCTGAAAATATCGCAATGAGTTGTCGTTTTATCAAATTGATTAGTCCAATTACACCTCGTCATTAATTTGAAACAATTCAACACAACTACTCTTACCCCAGATTGTTTCAAAAAATCAACCAAAATGAATTTCTTGTGTGTAGGCTGGGCAATTTGATTGAGGGAATTGAATCAATCCAAGCACAAATTATCCAAATTTAATGTGAATCAGTCGTAGGAACAAACACTTTAAAAATGATGTGTTATTTTCATGCAATCAGTTTTTGGTCAAAATTGGGCATATTATGTCTAGAACATGTTTTTCATCAAAGATGGGGTGTGAATCGAAAATACGTTGCCTTTAATGCTAATATTAGTAAATCGTAACTATGAAGGTAATTTTGAGACAATGTAGAAAATTTGTAATAGTACAAATGGGATATTTGCTATTTATATGGAATTAATGATTTGATCAGATCCAAAAAAATTATCCGAACCAGATTTCAAATGATTTGGTTTTGCCCAGGCCTACTCGTATGACAGCAGGATATAATTTAATCTAGAACTCTAAGGTGATTGGGGCAACTCCAAAATGACGAAAATCAGATGAGTCAATATAATACTACGAGAAGTAAAATAGAAACTAAAACTTTTATTGATTTAATTCAAAAGGCAGAAACGCAGCATTCTTTGTAAAAAATATAAAGAAAAAATAAATGTGAAAGCATTACAGCAAACCAGCAACGAAGATGTACAGTAAATAAAAAAAAAAAACAAGGAAATAAAAATATATATGACACTTCAATACCATGGTTCGAAAACATGAGGATTCATTTGTTGTGCAAAAGAGGAAACCAGAAATTTGAGCACTCACAAGTCAGCCAGACAAGAGGAATAGAGGATTCTCCCAACAACACAAAATGCGTACACATATCTTAGAACAAACAAATTGGGTGAATATATGTTATTGCTTTGATGATAACCAAAAATGTTGTCACTCCATAATCGTTTGCAGTGATTACCAGTATATAATTACAAAAGCGTAATTTCAACATGTTGAAGAACGACTTTATATGCTATATTTGATAATCAGAATATTTATTTATGGACATCTTTATCAATATTTTTTTCATTCAAAATATTCGTTACGAACAACGTGACGAGACATATCATTTAGGAAAATCTCCTGAAATTACAAGTGTGCAGAGATGCAAGTTATTAAGCCAAGTTGATCAGAATATTTGTCCATGGACCTCTTTAAAAATAATTTTTTCATTCAAAATATTCGTTCCGAACAAGATGAGGCATGTCATTATACGAAAATTTTTGGAATTTACTAGTGTGCGGAGATGCAATTTTTTTTTAAAGCCGTGTCGATCAACGCGATTAGGAAAGCAGTGTGAAAGTGATAAATTTCACAAAACGATTTGCATAAATTTGTTTGCGACGCTGTGCGACTTCCTACAATTTGCTATCCCACTTGTCTGACCAACAAAAAGTAACAGGAAAAAAAATAGGATTCTAAAAAGTAACACATGATCAGGAAAAATAATGGTCTATATGTAATCGTGGATATCATAAAAAATTCGAAAAAGAAAAAATGTATGGAGGTATGAAATTGTGGAAATAGTATCGAAATCAGTAAAGCATTGTTTAAGCAACATAAAGCAATTATGGATGAACAATCGTCAAGTGTAATGACCCAATAAAAGTATCTTTTGGTCATGTATGGACCAATGATCCATCGGTGGCCCATACTTGACAAAGCATAACGAAGTTCTAAATTTTAGGTTGTAGAGTGTTCTAATCTAAACCAGTTCTCTTAATTTTAATTTAAATTCAATGTTTCCTTAAATTTGACTTCGAATTTTATACGGAAAAACTTTACATGCATTATTCCAAAAATGAACCCTTAGATATCTAGATACGGCCATCCTAAAAAATAATTGCAAACATAATATGTAGATGTGATCATACAAGTCAGTACAAGTACGAGTGACTGATGGATCGCACCGACGAGGCGCGGTACGTCTGCCACTTATTCTTAACAAAATAAATTTTGTGATCGGGATTTGTCAGGAACTGTGGCCGAAGTAGCCATAATGGTTCAATAATCATCATTTGTCAAGCTTGGGTCATAGATGGATTGTGAGGCAAAACACAGTCCATATATGGCTCATACTTGACAAAATGAGTTCAGATGAACAAAAAGGCAGTAACACTTGAAAAATCATAAACAAATCGCGACGTAAAAAAATGAGAAAAAAAGATTTTAATCAAACATCGGACTGCAATCTCGCGTGATGGTTATGCATTATATTTTCATCTGCTGTGTGTCCTAATAAGGGAGCAGCATATGGGTCGCTGTTGAAAGAATCTACAAAAAAATAGAAAGTACGTAAATATACAAAGCATTTCAGTCCTGGTATGAGCAATGAGCATAAAGTTAACTATGACCAAAGGCAGGTAGAATTAGACACCTGCTGATTTCCAAAAATTAAAAGTGTTATAATAAACTATCAAACACATTGCCCCGTAAAATGTTGAATACACTAAAATCTATTATTTATTTTCTGAGAATTTATACCTCTTTGGTTGCATTGATTTCATACCACTGGAAAAGTCCTATCGTACAAGTTGGTCAAGGATTGAGGTTTCAAACTAATTAGTATGGTGGTTCATAATTTGCTGTATCTCCCATTATTTAGTTAAATAATAAGACTTTTAAATAAACAGAATAAGGGTGAAAAACAAGAGCAGAAGTTATTCCGAAATTAGTTTTATATGAAACTATTAAAAGTTTTTACATGAATTTTTTTAATATCTACAGTAAATTTGATAGTTTCTGTGTCAAAGTTCTCATATTACAATTGCATTCAATGTATTGCGCAAAGAAAAATTCCTTCATTGCCTCGATCAATCTCCAACTCACTCTTATCAAAATGTAAGCCCAAAATTATTCGAACTGTGCTCAAGCACTATAATGGGCAAATAGCGCAATGAGGCTTTTATTTGACAAAATAAATAATTCTGTGAAAAGTTATTGAAGTATGAACTGGGGTCGTCTTTTTATTTTATCTTCAATGGTATTCGGAATTAGCTAAAAGATAAACCAATATTTCAATATTCTGGATAAACGCATTTTTTTTAAATTTGATCACATTTCGCCCATTTTCCAGCAAAATGATGATTATGTCAATTCGGCATATATCATGATTACGCTGATTAATCGAAAGTAAAATTACTCTTAATCAGAATTCTAGAATATTCAACAATATGAAACACAATTTGCTGAGAGAATAACTTACCATGTTCCTCATTAAAAGGAATATTTCCATCAGACACAGAATCTGAATTTTCAGTTTGTACGAACACATCATCATCCTCCATCATTTCGTCATCGTCATCTTCCACACTCTCATCTTCAGATTCACTACTGTCCATGTAATCTGCCGTGGCTGAATTTATATACTCCTAGAAGAAGAAAAAAAGGTTTCGAGGTAATAAAAATTTTCTTATCTTAAAATGTGACATGATTCCTGGGGATGTTATATGAGTATTCAGCTAGGCAATAATCTGAACCGGCTCTAATCTAAAAAAGCATACTCTGCTTATGAATTGCAAATTTTTTTTTATTATTTACTATTTTTTATATCTTATATCACAAAATCATATTTGAGTATGTCACCCATGGATATAAATGGACAAAATAGAATCATTCGAAATACTCATCTAATTCCGATATTTTTCAAATTGGATTTTATCGAAAAATACATCTAAATGACAAACCTGCCGATTTTAGAATATTTAGAATTTGCCGCAATATCAAATTATTGAAATAGACAGCTTCACGTTTTCAGGTAAAATTTGAAAATTCCACTTCGCTTCGTAAATTTCCGCGATTCCATTTGCGAAAAAACCTTTGTCGAAGCACATAACATCGAATTTTTGTCTAGTCACTTGAATCTGATGGTACTAAAATCGAATATTCGTTATTCAAACATAGCATCCCAAATGACTGCCATACTATTTGAGGAAGAAGAAAAAAGTAAATTTCCCTATTACAAAACCCTTTACTTGCCAAACATTGAGCACTTACATCATTAGAAGCTTCTGCAAGCATTCTCTCCAAATCTTCGACCAAACTTCTGAAGTTTGGTCTTCGTCTGGGATCTTCCTCCCAACAATCTCTCATCAACATATACATCTCAGAAGTTGCAAATTGAGGATTTTCTAATCTCTCTCCTGATCTGAGGAACTTAACCAACTCTCCTGTTTTGATACCAGGATAAGGGGTTCCAGCAAGAGAGAAAATCTCCCAGAGTAAGACCCCGAAGGACCATCTAAAAATAAAAGAACGTAAAATGATAAGGTATCTAAACAATTGAAACTCCTATTAAAATTATTTTGGTTTTTGACTATTTCGGACTAATACAAACTAAAAAATAATAAAACAAAAATATGAGCTCTAATTAGTGATTGCAAAGCAAAAATTTTCACACAATAGGTTAGGCTCAAAAATGAAATTTTGTTTATCTGAAATGAGAAACATAATCCTATAACATAGTCTCTAAGTACCACTTTTGGATTTAAGAATCAATATGATACAAATAAATCAAATTCTGATAATCATTCCTTGACTCGCAGTAATTATAGCAAAATTTAATTCTCGAGACGTTTCATCGATAGATACAAATTGGTAATTTCACTTTGTCAAGTATGAGGGACCGGCAGAACCACCTAGACGTTGTGATCCTAATTAACCGATCAAGAAGGGATCAATTGAGCCGACTACTGACTATTTCTGTCAATCATACTTCCATGTATCGAGTAAGAGGTAAGAAGACGATAAATTCACTTTACGCATTTGTCACATCATACAACTTAATTTGGTTTATGCGGGTAGGTTGGTGGGAGGGCGTTGATTCCACAAGTAAACAACCCTGGACAACTAGACATTACATGGACATACAGATGATATATATATATATATATGAATAAGATACAATTTCATTTTCATCCTGTGAACAGTAAAGGTGACAAAACGGAATAAACGATATGGTGAACCAGAGACCAGTTCCAACTATGGACATCATTGGTGAAGAAACCACAATCACCATCCATCTTGTCGCATTCCCCACTGAATTCAAACCTACGTTATATGATAAGCTATGCATGATGATGAGAGTTAATCTGAATGTGTATTTTTGTATCTCTTTTCAACTATTTTGGAAACTGATTGAGCTAACCACTGAGCACCTAATATCATGATTTTCATGTAATATTTTATACTATGATATAATAAAAGCAGTAGAAAAACTTTTTTATTAAAAAAATTTACTCTGAACAAGGCCGGAAGCAGTGTCTAAAAGGAGCCTACTAACGGCCACTCAATAGCAAAGAGATACGACAAAATGAGCTACAATCTAAGCAGAAAGCATTCCAAATGGAACTGAACTGCTATGGTAATGTGTGGTGAGTGGTATCAGGTCTGGGTGATATTTTATAGCAGAAAAACATAATTTTTTATATCCTACGGTATCATACCAAGGTGATAGAATCTTGATTTTCCTTGTTCAAAATTTCATGTCCCTTATTTCAGATCAAACAAAAAGACTCCAACACCATTAGCACTGTTATTTCATAGCAGTGTTAATGATTCGAAGCTTTTTATAGTTTTATTATTGTTAGACATTTGATCAAATACATCTGTGTATAATTCATCACGAAGTGATGCTTTTCTGACTAGAACTGAGTGGCATGTCTGTATTTCGGCATAGAGTTTTCCAAAATACCTATCGCGTATATCTTTGCAATGCTGGCTTGCCGTGTTACCACGATTTTGTGACAAGTGATAACAAAATTGGAACGTTTGGTTCACATACAAAGGCTTATATGCCTGTTTTAACTTTTGCATATTCATGAAACAACAACCCGTACACATTTAGAGTTTCATAAACTGCACTTCTTTTTTAAATTAGGGTGTTTCTTTAAAACGACGCATCAGCATCATTTTTGATGACAGAAAATAGCGCGGCATGCCGATAATACCGACATTTTGGTGATAGTAAGCCAGTAAAAAATATCAAGAAAATCGATAACGGAAACACTAATTTTTGAAAGGATAATATTTAATCTCAATGTAAATTTCAAGTCACAGGTGTTTAAATATTTGTCGTGAGGTAAAACAAATAAGAAAAATTTATTTTATTGATTGATCAAAGCCGTGCTTCAAAGCTTTGATAAACCGGTATTAATTTTTAACATCTAACGACTCTGACTCCAAAAATACGAGTACCGTAGTAAAACTACTAAGGATTTATCATTTTCAAGTACAAATAAAAATGTATGCTAGTGTATGTATGTGAATGTACGAGAGTACACCATACTATCGTGTTTTATAACAAATACTTTTATTTCACAGCTGCGATTAATACTATTAAAGTTCGCTGGATGCTGGAAATGAGTGATAAAAAATTCTGGGGGTAACTTATAAACATGTTGATACTCTCATTTAGGAAAAATATGCCAATTGAACACTCGCGTAAATGTGTTTGCGTGAGTATAGATGAGAGTAGCAGTAAGACTCTCGTGCTTCTGCGCAATCGTGTTCAGTAGACTATGATTTCAATTCTCTTCCCAAAAAACATGAAATGTGGCAATTTTTATAGAAAAGTTGGAAAAGAATACAAAATTTCACATGGTATATTAGTTTATATTTGCCTGGATCAAATTATCATTTTGTGTATCATCAGTGGATTCTGAGTTATAACAATTTTAAGACAAATTATTTTCAAATTCGGATTTAGTTGAATTTAGAACTTGATCCAAATGTGAAGTGTTAAATGTTATACTATCTTCTGCTAAAATCCACAAAAATTGATCGATGAATAAACAGAACACAGGAGTTTGTTAATCTAACCGAACCACCAGTAAGTGAGTTATACTTACACATCAGTAGCATGAGTGAATACATTGTCAGCCATTGCTTCAAGTGCCATCCATTTGTAGGGCAAGTGACCCTTAAAAAAACATAGTTCAATATTAGAGTGCTTGTACGAGCCAGGCAATAATATGTGTAATTCCTGACTCCAAGAGTCCTTGCAGTCAGGAATTACGTATATTAGGTAGGCTTGTACAGAGTACTTGAACCCCATTATGAGCCAGGGACAAAACTTCACTTTCTTCCGGCAAACGGAAATGAGGTACGTAGCAAATCTCCTGAGAAGATATGTAAAAACATTCGATTTGAGGTACTACGTACGGCACTATACATATAATAGCAATGAGTAATTAATTGGCCAAGAATATTGTTCACAAACCTGTAAACAATTCTTGACCACTTATGCTTGATTGTTACAGCATCCAGATGGCCACTCACTACTTTATACTAGACATTCGGAATTGGACATTTTGCTAAACTCAAAAAGCAAGAGCTTTTCCATTTTTCAGTTTGCTGGTAAACTATATAACCAAAGATTGTCCACTGTTCAATGGTTTAAGAATGATAGTATAAAATTAAACATAGCAATTAAAACCTTTCTCCCAACATGACTGTTTGTAATCAAATTGATTAGTCCCAACTAAAAAAATGATTCAATATTAAAGAATCGATAATTGAATAAAATCAGGTAATGGTAGTAGCCTTATCTTCTTAAATAATACGAGGTTCTCGAAGAGTTGACATATGTGTTTGATACCAAACATTGTCTTGATGTGTAAGAAAAATCATAACAATAAGATACCAACCCTCGTATGTTTCCTGTAATAGTCACAAGATCTGATATCTCTTGCAAGTCCAAAATCAGCGATCTTCATGATTCTTTCATCAGTAACTAATACATTTCTTGCAGCTAAATCTCGATGAATACACTGGAAACAAACAATAAAATTGCTTAATAGCAAAATTCTCAAACATCTATTTGAAATTTTATCATATAAGCATAATCAGTACTAAGTTCAAATCAGAATTTTTTTCCCTAGTTTAAGTCACAGTTGTAACGTGCCTGAGCGTCATGACCCATGAGTGACTCATGCTAGGCCAAACATGTTTTGTTCAAATGTTTTTGATTGAGGTAGGAAATGAGAAAATCATTTATGAGTCATTCTACTAAACCTGATATGTACTGTACAAGGGAATAGATGCACTCAAAAGATAGTAAATCTCCATAATACCTGTATTCTAACATTAAATGTCTTACAGGTATAAAACTGCACAAAAGAATTCAAAGAAGCAATAAAGCTAATGGCTTCGGTGGAGGTTATTAAATAATAATAACAAGCTGTACACCAAATCTTATCATGCTCTTTCGTATTTATGTTACGGAATTAAATTCAGATAAGAATGCGTTTGTCACATTACGCATGCATTTATTATTGGGACTTAATCGCAGCGTATGAAGCAGTGTAAAACGTATGATTTAACATATATAGAGGCAGCGGACATTCTGACGCCCTAACGACGGGATACGATGACCACTATGATTTAAATTATGATTTTTTAAAAAAAATTAATGGTAATGGTAGCCATACTATCTATGCATCATACGTTAACAACAAGGCTTCATATTGGGCCGTTTGAGGACCATGCAATAACATTTATCACCGGCAATTTTGGAAGAACCAATTCCAGATTTCATCTGAACTTCCATGTTTACTATTAATGTATGGTTCAAAAGATTATGTAAAACAATTTGATTAATATTGGTCGGCTGCAGTTGGATCTAGCTTCAAATTGAATCCTCTCCCTTTATTCAATCACATGTCCATGATTGGTCGTCCGTACATGAGTTTCGAGTTTTGAAATCACCACGCTCGATTCAAGTGTGGCCAATCAAGACAGGTACTATAGAATTTGCTGACGCTGCACATCGACAAAAAAGGAGGGTTGTGTACATTCTCCGGCCGATGCAAGTCACGCGATTGTCCGAGAATGTGTTACAATAACAATATCCAACTTGGAATGTCCAAAATGGAAGCGATGATCGCTAGACTTCTAATTTCATTTTCAATGACTTCACTGGTGTTATTACGATTATTTTGATACCAAACATCACTAGGTTACTCGAAAACCTATAGTTTATTGAAAACATATTTGGTACTTTTTCAAACATTTGGCTAGTTAAAATTAATATGATATTTGGTCCTTGTCAATTACGAGTTTCTGATGTAGATATGAAGGTCAGACCAAGAAATGCACACAGGGCAGCCGATTATCATCTCGTCGAGAATGAAAGTGATATTTTGAGTTCAACATTAAAAAAAAAAAAAAAAAAAAAAAAACGTTTTCTTTCTTGCATGTGCGCAATTTATTATCCTAAAAAGACTTCGATTATCTACTATGAATTTGTCGAATATTAAAACAAAATTGTGAACTCAATGATAGCTGTTCTATTAATCTTTTGTCATGGAAAGTCGCTAAATTTAACCGCGTTAACTTCTACCTGGCCAAGCATCGTAACCATTGCCGCGGAGAAATCATCAAAAAGATTTTATGCGAATCTACCGTGGCGATAGGAATCGAAACTGATGAAGACGCAAGTAATTTATGGCCATACACAAGACAGAGATGGGTATTTATGAATATGGAATGCCATTACAACGATTAAAATTTAGCTCAATAAAATCAGTTCTATCGTTCTTCCTAGATTTTTAAGCAATTTAGGTATTTACTAAAATGAACACAATGGGTATGCCATTGTATATCTTTTGAAGATATTTTCAACGACGATTGTATTGCATCGGTCAATTGGATTTTTTCGATCGTGCTGATCTGGAATCTACTTCCAATGTTATGAGGCACAATGTGCATTCTTCTAGATAGTCTATGTTATGAATACGTGTGAACAGGTGTTAATCGTATTGCATGGTATCGCATAGTGGGAATAGAATTATTGTATACAAACAGGTCGTCTCTGCAAACTTTAACCTGATATAACAATTAAATATGCAATAATAATAATTGGGACTATTCCACAACTGACGCATTTAGGAGCGATCCCGTACATTGAATAAGTTTGCCAGGCCCGGATCACACTACCTCATTATAGAAAAACAATTCTAAAATTGATCCTCCGTTCTTTAAAAGTCTAAATGGAATACCAAAAAAACGAATGTTCAAATATTTCAAAAGTTATTCCTGTTTTTCAAAATCTAATATTATAGGCAAACATTTATTCGATTTCTGTTTCTCTAAAGTCTATATCGAATTTGATGATGCCCGTCATTCTGCCCGAAAGACGCCAAATAAAAAGAAGGCGCTTCATTAAAATGCGCTAGTCTCTCGATAAAATCCTCGCTGTTGGTACTCACGCATGACAAAAACACCGTCTTTGAAACCATATCTTCGCTGGCGTCCTTTTCTCCCGCATCCGCGCGACCGGTTATATTAGCTAAGCCTGAATCACGACCGACCCGCGTTTGGCAATATCGCAAGCGACGAATATGAACTATACATCCATGATCCACCCCATACAGCAAATAATATCTTTCTGGACAATTCGAAGCGGTAAACATTATTGTACAATGCAATTGATATTTTTCGTTGTTTATTCTTCGTCGTTCGTCGCTCTTTTCAAAAAATGGTAATTTTTCCCTCTTTTAACTTTCGTCTGGGGTCGTTCCGTTGGGGCGACGTAGTCGTCAAGTCGACAAGATTCTCTTCCCACGCTGGTTAGGTATTAATAACCACATTCATAACCGATATGATTTTATAGTAACAAGACGCCACTTAAATAAATACAATAAATTATGTTACATGACGCCTCGGACAGTAAGATCTATCAGTGACTCATGTTTAACATTTTTCAAACTCGAAACTTAAATCAAAACCAAATACTTAGATAGTTGAGGGCATTGTTCAACGGAATCCAAATTACAGTACAGATTTTTAAGCATATTTATTTTACGCAACAAAATCATGATTTATGCCAAATTTCACTGGCATATACACTGGCAAATTTTTACACGTCAGGATTAGTGTTGGGATGAGTGCAGGTGCTGAATTCCTCTGAATCGAGCGAGATTTCAACTAGTGACGAAAACATGTGTACTAACCCAGTAGAATAAGGTGTCTGACAAATTCCTATAACAACCTCGAATATCCATCCAAGTAAAATGTAGAATAGGTAAATGTTTTTCAAAATATTTTTGTTATGAGTTCAAACAGAAATCATTCATTAGATATCAGTACCTTTTTCTGCGCCAAATAGTCCATTCCTCGAGAGACTTGATGTGCGTAGGACACAAGATCTTTTTGTGATAACAATCTATCCTGTGGTGGATATTGCTCGGGTTGTTGATTATTAACATCTGTCGGCAACACCAAGTTGAACGCCATGTTTTGTGGACGGTTACGTCTCAGGAACTCTCTGTGCAAGAATAAATACACAAATAAACTTTTGAAAAAAAGGGTGTGTTAAGCAAGAGTTTCCTGTTGATAAAATTGCAAAAGTTCAAATGACGCATATAAGCAAATGTAAGTGGGTCAAAGCCCCGTTTTTGTTGTTACTTAATGCCATATTGCATCAACCTGAAACATTTCAGGCGATATGCCACGAAATCCCAGTGCCAGTCGACATTGCAAAATACACAGAAATAATTTTAGAAATATTAAAATGTTCCAATTCATGTACCATGTACTCAAGCTTGCTATTTAAGGTACTTACGATTAGTCTTGTTTTGATGTGTTTATTTAACCTTTAAATCAAATGCGTGAAAGAACTTAGATGGTGTGTTAAGAAAATACAAGTGAGGTTTTAGAAAAACAAACAAAGATGTCTTTCCAAAATTTCCCAATTTAGTTGATTTCGAATCGTTTCAAACATCGAATCGGATAATTCACGATAAATTTCTAATCGAGAAGGCAGCCCTAAATGACAAACCTCAAATTTCCCTCAGCAGCATACTCAATGACCAACATGAGTGGTCCATTCTGAGTGCATACTCCGAGCAGATTGATAATATTTTTATGTTTGCCAACTCGCTTCATTTGATCCATTTCAGTGAGAAGATCCATAAAATCTTTTTCTGTTTGGGAAGCTAAAAAGCAAATTAAAATCAAAATTTTTGACTACAGGAAGTAAAAAAATTTCTGGTGTGATGTCCAATTAGTACGATTTGAATACTTAGTTGTGTGATTCGATAAGACACATTAAAGGTGGGGACAGTCGGTTCAATTCAGTAATTGGAATTGATAAGAACCAGAAAATTTTCAAATTATCCATAAATCTTTTGTTGGAACAAAAAAATTGCTAAATAAGTGGAATTTTCATTTCAATGACAAGAGCAATCGATTTGACATTAAAATTCTTGCTTTCAGACATGGCTTGTGAATCGAAAAAACATCATCTTTAATAAGTCTGTTTATGCTAATATTTGTAATTCGTAACTATAAATTTTTATAACGGAGACATGTAAAAATGGGATATTTGTTATTTACCGTATATAAAATTTGAATGAGATTTGAATTCTAAATGATTCGGTTTTGCCCACCCCTAGTTAAATATAATTGAATATGTTGAAGTCAAAAATTTTCGCCGATATTATGTTGAAAATGTTCCAGTCAGAAGGTTTATTCATTGAAACAACTGTTACTCAGCATGATGCGCCGATGGATCATGCCTCTGAGGCTTAGTGCATCTGTAGCTTATGCTTAAAAAAATAAAATTGTTATTGAAACTTGTCTACAAATTTCTTGATTATAATCAGATTTCAGTGAAAATCGAATTAAGATTTAAAACGAATGAGGGCTTTGGTCAGGGTGATCCACTCCCAGAAAATGGCTAAAAAAATGAAGTAGCTGGAAAGTGACAATCCTAATAAAATCTTGAAACAAATATAAGTTGATTTACATAAGCAATATAAAATCACAAATTCTGATTTACCTTTTAACATTTTAACTGCACAAATGATAGAACTATTATGACCAGTAGATGAAGTAACTAGATCAGCTTTAAAAACTTGACCAAAAAATCCTTCGTCCAGTCTTTCAATCAGATTAATGCTGGAAAAAGTATTTAATATAAAAGCTTAAAAGTATTTCCTGTAGCATAAACTAAGTGATGTTTGTTTTTGTATCTCTACAGTATGGGCTTCAGAATGCCCCTAGCGCATATTCAGGCTGGCAGACATGCCAGCTACCTTGAGTGTAAATTGTGTAAAAAGTTGAAAATCCCCAATACTGCTATGAATGATATAGCACTGCAGATACCAGCCGTTGCACTTTACCATGGCGAATCTGTTCTGTTTAGGAAGTTTTCATTCAAAGAGGAATTGCTGGTACTATGTTGTACCGTAGTAGCTCTGACATTGGAGCGAAAGTTAGCCGGATGCTTTAAGGCACTGCTTTATGCCTCGCTTAAAGCAAACTTACAATAAAAAATAAATAAAAACACTTCAACTTAGCACTAATAAATCTTCTACATTCATACAAGGAAAAAATACATTCTTACTCTTCTCTGCGTAATTCCCATTGCAAATCGGGTGGACTATTGTAACTAAATTGGTCTTGCATTGGCAAACACATTCTCCTCCATGCCTGTTCGTTACCAAACATTATTGTCGGAATTTCAATCTTTGTCATCGGCGGAATATTATCTGGATTCTCGATTCGCACCAGCATTGGAGGGTCTGAAAAGATAATTATCATCAATATGAGAATCCTATTAATTTCATTGAATCAATGGCTTAGTGGTTATCATGTTCACATGGCAGGTTGAAGATATCGAGTTTGAGTTCCAGCAAATCCATAATAAATTAATCCATACCCATTCCTCAACCTGAAGTGTAATTATTCAGTTAAGCTTAGCCAAACAGGGAAAATTATAATTTTCCAACAACACTAACCCTGTTCGTCAATAAGAATGTACGAACTTTGCTCAGGGTAAGTCCACCAGAATAAATGGTCACAAAAAAGGATTTATTAGTTGGCATGCAGACATGGATACCAGATTGACTGAATCTAGTTTTCTTTACGGTGTCCTGAATGAACCTTTCAAGCTGTATTTTCGGGTTGAGAATAAAATTTTAAAAAGCAAATATAACCATCATAACCATCACATTTTTATACATTGATAAAACAATTTTTGAAAAATTTCCTTCGCATGGGAGCAATTTACTTTGATTGTTGAGTAACAAAATCTAAGACAATCAAAAAGGGCTCACATTGAAAGGAAATTTTTTTTAAAGATTAAAAAATTTCACAAAATTCTCATTCCGACACTAGTGATCTCAAGCAAAAATTACAAAGTATTTTATTTGAAGTAAAAAACGGAGAACTGGGATAAGTACTGTACTGATATTTCAATGCATTGAAACAGAACATGCCTGTAGCCATTTTTCAACAACTATACAATGTTACATAGGACATTTTCTACTATAATAGCTAATAAATTTCTAAAATGTCCAAAAAAAGAATTTTTAATTTCCGGCACATATTACATTACATCATTTACATATGTAATGAAATTTGAATTAATCCTTGATCTCCTTGTAAAAAATTGAAAAATCATTTTAGATCTTATAATAATTTGATATTTATATGATTTATATGAGAAAAACTTTAGCCAAATGGCTTTCAAATTGATCAAATGAGAATTGTTCAGCTGATTAAATACAGCAAAAATACTTTGTTGCATATTGACACATATAAATTCATATTTTTGCAAAAACTAATATTATATTGGATCACAGCCATCAATACCGGTATATCAAAAAACATCTGGTCATACAGGTGCACATATTTACTAGAAATAGTTTGCGGATTAAATTTTCAAAAGCGAAAATGCATAATTTATGCCAGAATAAATTTCTCCTAAAACGCATAGCACAGAATTAAAAAGCCACCAGCGTCAGTAAATTCCAAAGTGAACCAAAATCACTTAAGCTAAAAGATTATTACCATTTGAGTCACAAGAAAATAATTTCACACAAGATCGGTTTCAGATCTGTCAAACAAAATAAATAGGAAAAATATGCGATCTGAGCTAACATTCGACGGTAAGAAATTTAAAATGATAACACACTTCCCCACATCCTTTCAAACGCATATATAGGTAGATAAATTGCATACAGGTCAGGTCAAATTTCTTATGCATGAATATCTTATGATATTCCTAGTCAAAACATTTGCTCGTTTATGTTTTGTTAATAAGTACGATTCACTGATGGATCGCGCCGCCAAGGCACGGTCCTCCCGTGACTCGTGCTTGACAAAATAAAACTTCCGCATGGGCTTTGGTAAAAAATATGGTATTAAAAATTGATAGATAATTTAAATTGGTTGAAAGAATAATTTAAGAATTTAGATATCCAATATATAGAACAGAAACAAGAAAAAACCAGTGACAATTGTAGCAAAAAATATCTTTTAGTGAAATAAGAAATAAAGAACTGAAATTACATGTGCACAAGGGCGACAAAATCTCTTATTTTCATGAGTGTTCCTTCTTAGAGCCAGAAATACATGAAAAATGAATAGTACTGCTATTTTATAGTGACTTTAATTAATTAGGCTTTTTGGTGAGATTTCATTTATAAGAGACATAAAAAACAAATGTTTTCAAATTTTAGTGAACAGTGCCATTTTGAGTCAATTTTCTTCTAATGGAATTTGCTTTCTTCTGGGTGTCTGGATTATGGCTGGGCAAAACGAATCTGATTCGAATAATTTTTTTCGAATCGGATTGAATCATAAATTCCATGTAAATAAAATGGCAATTACAACTTGTCTCCATGGTGGAAATTCATAGTTTATAGTGTATTTTCAATTCACACTCCACGTCTAACAGCAACAATTTTTATATTTTAACAACGAAATATTATCGATCTTGGTCAAACGTGTATTTTTTCGTTAGAAATGAAAATTCTAGATTGTTTAATGATTTTTTGTTCCTATGAACAATTCATGATTGATTCGAATAAATTGTCCCACCGAATCGAATTGCCCAGCCAAAGTCTGGATGGCTGACATCAGAATCATGGTGGCAGAACTTGTTTTACTTCAGGTTTTTGATACGTTCATGCTATTTTCTTCTGGGAACCAAAAGCAAATTTCATAGCAGTATTGTGATTTTAAAAATTTTTGTGCAGTCTGGTTGTTACCATTTACTAAATTTTCTTCTGATGAAATCCATTTTCTTCAGGTGTCCAAGTAGAAAAGTAGCTGACAATGCGTACTATTGAACAGTTCGATCACGGAGGGTAAAGGCCCAGATGGGGATTCAGCTAGCCAAATTTAAGTCATTCAATTCAACAAACATAAAATATATTGTTAGGAGAGATTTAAAAAGTTGTAGTAACATAATTTTCATCATACTTCAAATGAAGTTTTGTATTTATTAAACTTTCAGACATTTTATTGAATCAACATATTTGGAAATTTACGAAATTTTAGGACAATTCGTGTCATGTTTCACGACCCACTCGATTTCTATAAAATTGCCTTGATCATAATGAAAAAAGCCCCCAGGGCATAATTACTGTCGGTTTGTTCGATATGATACACCAACCGAAATATTTAAGTTTTGGTTAAAATATAACATATTATTATAAAATATGAAATAAATTTTGAATTAAGAAAATCAGTGGTACGACGAAGCGTGTCACACAATACAAAATTTGCAGGTATCTGATTCATCAACGAACATTTCTAGTCTGGTGTAAAGAAGAAGCTTTTCAAATATTCATGACTCCATAAATTTTAACCAAATAGATAACACCGATATGGTATAAATGTGAACAGAAAATAAATCATTTAAATTTTTTTAAATATTTTTTTGTTTCGTTGGGGCGTGCGTAAGTATATCAATTTATAAGTATATCAAGATTTTTTAAATATTATATTTTTGCTTAGTGGAAGCATTCGATGAACTATTTATCCTATGTTCCGCTGTCTTTGTGAACTGTGATAAGTTAAAAAATGTGGGATAAGAGTCTGGTTCTCTATTCCATTTTTATTTTAAAATAATGATGATTTCCCTATTGTCATTAAATCATGGTCTTTTGATAAATCGAGCTCCATCGGTGACTAAGACCGAAGAATTTAAACTGTGTGTAAAAATTAACACTTCATGAGAACCAATTTGTCAAGCATGAGTCACTGATGAATTGTGCTGCCAGAGCAAGATTCATCAGTGGCACATACTTAAAAAAATAAATTTCCGATTAGGAATATTTGTTTTCATCGTTAAAGTGACAATCTCTCACATGTTTGCTAAATTCAAACATATGTTTACAAACGGCAATATTTGTTTTGGGAACAAATATAGATTAGGAACGACATTCAATATGGTAAGATGTGGTTTCACAAAAATATTTTATATATAACAAGCAAATGATTTACCATTACACAATCATATTTATTTTGTCATAACAGTGACATTTTTCATATATTGGAAGAAACAATTCAAACGCCAGTGAAATGGGAAACTTAAGTACCAGTAGGTAGACATTTATATATTACGTATAACCGAGTAATCTAATCTAATCACAATAAGATAGTTCCTGATCTATCTATTCGTTAATCAGAAGCTGATTTATAATTTGCCATGTATGGTGGGTTACTGATGTGCCACATTGCCAAAGATTTATATATTTTCATTTTTGTTTTTGAATAGGGGCCAATTAACACCTTTTTTACAGCCGCTCATTTGAGTAAATCACCCCGAGCAAGGCCCTGTACTAGCGGCCACTTATAGATGAACAAGCTATGAACAAGTTATTAAACCCTAAGTTGAGTTGTAGGCATGGGTTACAGATCTGGACATGTCGGGACTAGAGCCCAAGATCTTGCGAATGAGAAAAAACATGGAAATTTCAGACTGATAAAATAGACTTTTTGATTGATAATAATGTAAAGCAATTCAAAGAAATATGATACAATAGCAATAAGACGTTGCATTATTGTTATTTGAGTGTGTAATTGATTTCTAGAGCACTTGCAAGATGGGTATTTGTATTGTTGAATTCTGTTTCTAAAAAGGTTGCCATAAATCAAAACTCATATCCATATAAAACAAATTCAAGTATGGCCAAGATAAAGCGATTATACTCTTACCTTTACCACTATAATAGTTGTAGTAAAAGAATAACGCTATTCCCGATATAACCAGTAATCCAAGTACGCCGCATATTCCATAAATTATAAGAGACATCTCTTGTGACAATGCAGTCGCTTCCGTAGGAGGAGGTTCTAAAAGTAAATATCCCAAAATATTTTCTTTAGCTATCGAATTGAACGTAAAAATGAACAGGGTCAATCATTTCAATTTCAAAATAAATTCACAAAATTTGAAAAAAGCCAAGAATTCTTTATTTAAATCAATTTGTAAATTCGATCAATTCTGAATGTATCTGTTCCTTTGTATCAATATTTATATTGACAATTAAATCTCACTGCTGACCAAGTGCCTGAAAATGATAAAAAAACCTGCATAAAGAAGGGGTTCAGTTTAGAAAACCCAATTAAAATGATGAGAGCATTTTCCTATTATTTTTTTTCAATTTATTCAACCCGATTTTACGATAACACAAAATTTTGAAATTCTTTTTTTAACACTTTTTTAAAACATTTTTGACAACAACAAGCCATCAGAACCAGTTAAGGATTTTTTTTGTCAGGAAGCATCCAATTTACCCTATTTGAAATCATTCAGTTCACTCAATAACACCAAAATAGTCATATTTATTTTAAGAAAAATAAATGTATGACCTATGATCAGGTATACATTTTTAAAACCTGCATTTTTCAGTTATTATTCCAAGATTTGAACATTATAAAGTAAAATACTATCAAAAAAGTTATATTTTCACCACAATCACCAAAAATGGGGCATAAAATATTGAAATCAATTTCTCATCCATTGTGAGGCCATAAATAGTGCACATCAATTTGGCAGAATGTCAGCTACTCTGCTACCCAGACATCCAAACAAAATATCTGTAATCATAATAAAATCTATGGAGAAGATAATATATTCAGATATATCACAAACATAAAAACAATAAAAAGGTGATTTCTGTGTGTCTTGTGCTAACATTACATTGTGTCAAAAAGTATTAAAATCATCAACACCGCTATTTAATAACAGTGTTAATGATTATGTTAAAGCTTTTCAAATTAAAAAAAAAAGAGTTCATTCACCAGACACCTTAGAGAAAACAAGATTCTGCCAACCTAAAGCACACCGTTTACCATAATCCATCAGTCAAACATAGCGGACAAAACCAATACAATAGGGCAAGCCAAGCACACCTGGTAGTACTGTGAGCCATGCACTCTGATGAGATATTCCGATTGAGTTACCAGCAAGACAAGTATACTCGCCCGCATCTTCAAATGCTACCTTTTTGAGCACCAACACCTCCATGTCTGACCCGGTTGTGTTTAAACCGGCGGCCTGTTAGTCAATGAAGGAATAGTATAAGAGAAAAAAGTCACCCATGCAAGTTTGATTTGTTTTTGAATAAGTATGAATGATACAAAAATCAATAATTCGATGCACAGGTCACCATAATGAAAGTATCATGATAGTCACAATATATTTACACACAGTGTCAATTATAACTAGGTTTGTCCTTCGAAATCGAAAATTCGAAATTTAGTAAATAAATAGGAGGTTTCAATATATCAAATGAACGAAATTGCTGTTATGTGACCATATTCAGTAGCAAAATCATGATTTATGTCAAATTTATAACATAAAATTTGGTATATCACATATCATGGTTTCAATTCGATATGAATCAATTCAAGTACAGATTAATCGAAGATGAAAACACTTTTTCATCAGTATTGTCGAATAACTTACTGCTCTGGTAAGGACATACCTAGTTTTTGGGCAAACTGACATTGTGTATATTATATTGTATACAATATTACAGAAAGAATTTCACCATATATCATACACCCATGAAAAAACTTTAGATGGCTTGGAAATTCAATTCTGTGTGAAAAACTCAGTTCTAAGGTTTTGACAACTATATATATATATATATATATATAACAAAAAAATCAATAACAGGGTAGTATTGAATATTCATGATATGCTTATACAATACAATTGAGCTGTGTATCCTACTGCGAAGAAGAATATTCAAATCATTACCATTTCTTGGGTTGGGATGTTTTTTTAGGTAAGGTCACTGATATATCACACTGTCTAGACGTGGACTATCTACGTCTCATGCATAATTGGAATATGACGAGGCAGTGGGAAATTTTATTGAGTACATATTTTAACAAGTATGAGACAATGCTGACCCGGGCTTCTGAGGCCCAATTCATCTGTGGCCCATGCTAGAAAAATTAAAATTCAAGACTAGGTTGTGTTTAAAGTAAATATTAATAAATTTTGGAATAGAAATTTTGCATTGGATACTAAAAAAAAATTTTTTTTTTTTGTAGAATATTCATGATAATATTGTTTTATAGAATTTTCATGCCAAAACAAAAACACTTATATTGCTGAATGAGAAGACTGTAAATACACCTCAATGGGGGCCTTTAATGTGCTATTATTAAAACAACATTTGGTGGAGGTAAACAAAACAGTATTACTGAATCGATAAATTTGACGCTTCTGAGTAAATTGACTCATGGATTATTATTCACTCATGTGTAACAGAAAACTATTCAGATCCCACATAACAATAAAACCTCAATTATTTAAAAAGATATAAAAGAAACAACAAAGGAACAGCAGTAATTAGGGACAATCATAAATTTATCAGCAATACAGAGTCACGCTTGATTAAATCTAGCAAAAAAATAGCACAATGAGCTGAAATTTACCCTTTGCCAACCATGTGTCATAGATGAACCATGCAGGAAGGCATGGTTCATCTATGACCCCTGGTTGACAAAAAAATTTCAATTTGTGGAACTTAAAGAAATAATTACATATTAAATTGATGATCAATGGTAATTAAATATTAGACACAACACCAAACAGCCAGAGGCAATATTATTACGGTCAAATCCCTTTTCGTTACGACATATTACATACACCTGTTCGATATATCTCCTGTTGACCAAAACAAATATGTTACACCGATTGATATCAAACATACAAGTACCAGTGAACAAACAATGAAGAAGAAATGCATACAGGAAAAAAATTTGATCACCATAAATATCATGCAGTATCCTTATTGCTGATAAAAGTTGGAATTCAATTTCTTTTCTTTCACAGGAATCTTATTGGAGAATTGTACTTTGTAATTGTACAAGTTTTAGATATACTGCAATGTTTTCAAGGACTTTCTGGAAACATGCCGGAAACAAGTAACCTTACCCTTTTCAAGTCTACGTATATTTGATAATCTATCTTCATTGATTAATAATTGAAACATGATACATACATATATATATATATATACCAAACATTAAATATCTTTTTACCTATACAACTTGAGAGTGTGAAAGAAATTCAGGTATATATTTTGGAATACAATAACAAGGTCAAATTATGAAAAAAAATTAATCAAATGGGCCTTTGATTCAATTCTACTACCGGTACATAATCAATCCAGTTCATCCTAAATTTGATTCCATTCGTTGTGTCAGTTCAATGACTGTTGAGTAAATAGTCTGAAATTCAAGAAATGAGTATCACATGCCACCATATTTGCACCCAATAATAAATTTCTTCTCCAGATTAAGCACCAATTTTATGTTTTCGTGAATGATACCTCCAGAGATGGTCAGCCAAGCTGAGCTGTTCACTGTTCCTATGTAGTTTTCTGCGATGCATGTATATTTTCCTCCATCCTCTTCTGTCACATTTTCAATAGTTAGACTTTCCGCTTGCAATTCATGAATCCCGGATTGCTAAACATGAAATCGGGTCAGTGCCTACATAATAATTCTCTGTACTCGATTCGAAAAAGCTTTATCAGACCTTTTGTCAAGTATGAAGTGTGAATGCATTATGCTGATTAAGCAAGGTCCATCTGTAGTTCATGCTTGCTAAAAAATAGTATAGTGGTGTAAAAAAGAAAAAATTTGGGTACAGTAGTATTTGATTTATGTCAAGCATGATCAGTAGATGGATCATGCCGTTTAGGCAAGGTCCATGTGTAGCTCATGCTTGACAAAGCAAAAATTTCAGATAAGTTAGTAATAATACGTAATAATAATAATAAATAAGTTTCACCACAGTTCACCAATGTTTTGAAAGCATGAAACAGATAGAAAGAAGAAAAACAGCATGCACAAAAATACAACCGGAAAAATAATAAATGGGCTAAAGTATTGCAAACACCAGCCGAAAGGGTTTAAACAAAAATTTGGTGCCAGTACAGAATAAAATATTATTTTCCAATTCTGATATCAAAGAAGAATGGCATATGTTCTCAATAAAACAAATCGTTTATCGATTACTCTATAATCATGATATTTAATAGGCCAAATTCAACATTGTAAAATATATATACCATGGATTCGTTGCATAGTTGTCAAAATAAGCAAAATGAAATTTAGATTGTATACGATGTCTCAAATAACAATTCTGTCCATGTCAAACAAACATCCAGTTGAGTTGGTTTGAAAATAAAAAAAGCAATACTGATAGAAAGCAATTTAAACTAAGAATAAAATTGGAATTTTTAGTTTGGAAACTTAGTTTAATCAATGAACAACAAAATCAATGTGCTGCTAATAAAGCCAGCACTTGACACAATTATTTGTTTTTTCCAATACTCTCATGACTTCAGGCTTTCAATTAAAAAATGTTTATTTGTTGTGAGTAACTCATTCAATGAACCAGCAAAACCAGAAAACCACATTGCGCCTGCAAAATGAAAGAAAAATATCTCATTCCAACCCATTATATCGTAAAATAGAGCGCTGATGATCGACATCGCTTAGTAAAATTGGTTAATATTGGAATGGGGGTCATCATGCGTCACTCAGGCGGAATAAGAGTGCTTGGGAGTTTAATGTCTTGATAAACAAGCAGGTGACGAATAGATACGCTCGGTCGATCAGGAATCCACTTGTTTAGGAATCTTTGCATGACCACATTGTGTGTTTTAAATGATGCGGTAATGCGTGGAGGACACCGCCTTAGAAAGTGATATTCAATATAATATTTTAATAATAATATGGTATGTGTTTCGTGATCGGAAGATACACAAGTAAAATAGCAAGTAAATAAGTAAGTAATAACCACAGACCAAATATAGTTGTACATAACTGCAAAAAAAAACAAATCGGCATTATAATTTACTAACAAAACACTTCCGTAGGACGGATGAAATTTCAAAAATCACTCATTCAACTGTAAACAAAGTTTATCCTCTAGTCTGGAATTTTTCAACAAAATTACACGTAAATTAAACAAGGCAACAGGATCAGGAAGGGATTTACTAAAGCTGGCTGAGTCAATGTGTTTTTCAAAAATTGCAAAGATACCAACCACACAAAATCATACAATTATGAGATTTCAGATATAACCAATCAGAAAAATTTTGCCAAAGTATCTTTAGTTAATTAAGTACGAGTCACTGATGGATCGCGTCGATAAGACGCGATCCATCTGTGCCGCATGCTTGATTAAATAAAATTGAGGGTTGAAATAGCGCAGATCTGCTCTAAAATTTGGATAGCAAGTTTTAAACGGATATTGCAAACCAGAATGTCCGGTGATGAAATTCTACTTTGTCAATAATCTAAACATACGATACTATAATACAGGATCACCGATGCTTAAATGATCGAGTTTCGTTATTCTCATCCTTATAAAATAAACATGCAAACAGGATGTGATTAAGATAAATCTTGAATATTGAAGTGCATACCGGTAATATAACTTCTTTCTGTTCAAAATTGAACACACATCCGCAAACAATATAACATCCGTAACACCGGATGAACATTGAGTTGAACAATAAACCGATCGCATGGCAAACATTGAACAGATTCAATTTTTACGATTATCATCTGACCACAGAAAATCATTTCATAATTGTTTCGACAAGCCTGAACCGTTACATTGGATAAAAAAAGACTTCAAGTAAGTTCAAAACCTTCAAAACGTTATGGAACAGAATTGAGAGTAATTTAAAAAAAATAAATAAAATTTGAACTTGTATTTTGACAAGATTTAAAAAATGGAAAATAGACTGAATACTGAATTAGGTATGGTTCAGCAATGGTACATGCTTGATAATTATACACTTACAACTAATTTTTATAGATCATGTATAAGATGGTGAATAAAATTTAAAAAATTGACAAAATAGCAGAATGGCATCATTACTATAAGAAATGATATTATTCATAATATCAGTGCTGATCAGTGGTAAAGAAGAAAAATTTATTTCTAGCAATGTAAAGGAAAGCATCATACAATTGAAATTGGATCAGAGCTAAAATCTGATTCTAAATATGGATGAATGTAAGCTTCTTGATTTAGAAAATGTATGCCTGACCAATTTTAAAATTCTTAGTACCGGTATAGATGCATTCGTATGGTATCATAAAATGTAATTCATATATAAAAAAAATTAGCTATTTGGGAAATCAATTATAAATAAGATGAATAAAATAGTTTTTATATTACTTGATCAAAATATGGAAAGATATAACAGTTTTGGAATAAAAAATAGAAAATGTCATTAAGGAATCGCATATAAATATACAAGTCTGTACAAATGGGGAGAAACGATAAGATTTATTGATGATAATGACGAGGTTATAAACTATGGTACAGTTGATGGAAATGACATAAATGAATATGAAAGGCAAAATGCCAATGTTAAAAAGCAACTAGGTAAAAGTAGATAATGATGAAACATTAAGGGTATGACGCAAAAGACAACAAAATGCAATGATTGAAGTACAATATAGATATTATAGATGCAGAGTACGAGTCGCACATAAACCACGTCTTGACGAAGATCCATTTGAGGATCCATAATTGACAAAATATGTTTTGAAAAAAGTCTGTTTAAGAGAGGTATATCAGATATCATTTCGAAAAGCTTTGCGTTTCCCCATGAGATAAGTGTAAAGTAACATGCACAATTCACTAGGATAGATTTCAGTTTCAAGCCAAGAAAAGTGTTCTATTCTAAGATTTTGGAAGTGCTCACATTATAGCGAAAGCATGTGTTGTGTCGAAGACAAACCAAGGATACACTACGTTAAGTGGATTGTGCAATTGCAAGGCCTTTACTCGGCCATCATTACCATTGAAACACTTCTCGCATGGGATTATGCGTAAATTTGGCTTAATTCAGTGAAGTAGAATCTCGATAAAAAAATTAAACATACCGGTAAGTTTCCGTAATTGAATTATTTGAAAAAAAAATTAGAATTTTATTATGTTTCAGTTTTAATTTACTATGATAAGCTAATGATAAACACAGTTCCTAAGCAAGAATAAATTACATATTAAATTCTGAATTCATCCGAAGAAGACCACATAAATGTTTTGGACACTCTTAAGGAAAAAAGATTCCGCCACATATATATGAATCTTGTTGTTTACTCCTTTACCTTCAGCACTTTGATTTCAGTCTTGTTTCCAACATTCCATGACTTTATCCATTCGATGTGTGGGTGGGCATCACTAAACACTTTGCATTTGAAGGTGACATCGTCACCAACATACACAGTTTGATTGTTCAGAATGCCGCTAGGAATCAAGGGCGAAGAAGCAGTGCGTTCTTTTGGGATAAACAATTAAAGTAAAAAAGGATAGGGGATAGCAGATTTTTAAGGAGAAATTAAAACGGGGATGATATTTGAAGAATAAGGTTAGGGTTAAAATGAGGCATTATAAATGAAAATGCAATGGTTGGGTGATAGCATTATTGCAAATGATGAAGAATAATAATAGAAGTGAAAATAAAAAAAGGTTGAAAACAGAAAATACGGACAGAAGAAAATCACCATCAGATCATCAAACACCGAACGAACGTTGCAGAAGTTCACCACAAGAAGAGCAGAAATGCACATAAAAGAAAACAAACATAAAGAATAAATTATTATTGAATACAATGACAATTTTTTTTTAATACATTGAACAAAAATGAATCATGATAAAATTAACCAGTTTTTATTACCATGACGATTAGTACAAGCAAGTTATGACTAGGAATGTCTAAAGTCAGTTTTGATGGTATTTGAATACTGTTTTTAAAATTCCATATAAATCAAACTGTAATATTCATAAATGAATGAGGATTTTGAAAAGAATATTACCATATTGATCTGACTAGGACATCCCTAGTGATTACGACACCTACAAGAAAGCGATCTGTGCATTTCGCTTGTGGCAGCTGTAGTTGGGAGCAGAGATTAACATGTCAGGTTAGTCGTTAACGCGATATAAGACGAAATAATAGAAAAACCTGCTGTGTGAGGAAAAAATGCCTCACATGCAGTTAGGGCTGCCCATAATGTTCAATTCGCTTCGTGAACTCCAAAACGATAAATTGAATAATTCAAATTTTACAGTTGTTACAAACAAACAGAATCAAAAACATGTATTTTCAAAATAAACAAAACTTTGACGTAATTTAGTAATTGAATTTTCAAATTATTCAATATGATTCTGAAATTCGAAGACATATTTTGGCCAACCCTACATGCAACAGGTCCCCATAAGTACATCGAAAGAACATAAGATTTGAAAATAAAAATACGCGAACGACACCAATGACACTTTATACCTTGAGAACGACAATTTCGTCAGTTCCATTTTTCCCAGCGCCTTTTATGTGCCTCACCCATTTGACATGGGGATGAGGGTCGCTATAGACCCTACACTTGAATTCGACATCTGCTCCAACTTCAACAGTTTTATTTGCCGGCAGACCGTACTTGAGAATAGGTCGACTGGCTGCTCGCTCTGTTGTGGTCAGGGAAATCAGTTATATAAAATTATTGGAGAAAATTACCACATCAGATATTAGATTTTGTTGAGCATGGGTCACGAAGGACCGTGCAGTCAAGGCATGGCTCATCTGTGGCCAATGCTCAATAAAACAAAAGAACCATAAAATAACTGTCTTATGCAATCAAGTGCTGAGATCCCTGATTGGTATGAATTTGTGAGCTCAGAGACTACTACATTAGAGAGAATGTAATAAGGTACTTGAATCAAAATATTTCAATACGCTGACATTATCTGTAGAATTTTCCTTCAAGTGAAGAATTTGCCTATTCTTTAACATTGAGTCTCAATTGTGAGCTTGAATGTGCTAACAAAACTAGTACTGGTATCTACTATTGTAACCTTTGACCTATACTAACTATTCATCTGAGACTCTTCTTTTAATTAGATGTTTCAAAATCAAATACTCAAGACCAGAATATTGATTGCTAATACTAACTTCTTGACAGCATAAGAGAGAATTTACCTAATATTATGAGTTGTACAATCACAAAAATATTCAACTATGGTGGCGTTAAATCTGAGCATATATGGAAAATATTTAATCATGAATGCATCTTGTCCCTCATTCGGATTAAGATTTCTTCATCCTGGTATAAAGGGAAGCCGAGAAGACAGCTCAATCATAACGGCAAACCACAACCCCTCCTGGAGACACCACATCCGAATCATTAGTGAAGGTATCATCTAAGTATTTGACCCATGGACATGAATGGTGGAGAAAGCTGTAAGCAGTACTTATGTTAACCACAATGCGGTGGTGAAATGTCCAGCAGACCTGCCACATAATCATCTGTCATGTGATTCAAAAACTATGTCAAGAATCAGAGAAGCAACCATAGTGTCAAACCCAACACAGCCAAATGGGCACTCAGTTTTTTGACACTAATCCCGTAGCATTGAATTGGATCATACTATTTATGTGTACATTAGATGCAGTTTTGTCTTAACTTTAACATCTGTGAGCCTCACTCGACAAAATAATTTTTTCAACCGGTAATCTAAATCTTGTTAATCTCTGCTTAACTGCCCTTTCCCCTTATCTATATTCCTACCCAATACATTTATCTGTTTTAATAAACTAAAACCAATGCAGAACAGTCAGAACTGTGATATAATTTCTCATAATTTCTTACGACAAATAAACTACCAAACTGATCGATGCTCTTAAGAAGTATGTAAAATATGCAACAGAATCTTTTCTTACAGGACCCTTGAGAAATATTAATCACTTAAGACTGACTGGTATGTTGCATAAATGACATTTTGTCAATTACAATTTTTTTTAATGTGGAGCCCAACAAATATATTCCATTCACCGATGTATTGGAAGATCACAAAAACAGCAAATAATATAGATAAATCTAAATAAATGCATGTTGCTACAAAATTGCCATCAAAATGGGGATTTTTTTTATATTAAAATAATTTTTTTATTACAAATCATTTCCTTTGCATATCCAAGGCACAGCCTAGAATGTTAAATGCCGATATTATCGTTTGTCAAAAAAAAGAAAAATATCAATATTTCGGTTTGGAAAGAATCATTCGAGCTCCACATTCAAGTTCTGAGAACAGGTAAAAAAGAAATTACCTTGAACATCTAATTCATATGTGTGATTAATAGATCCATATTTATTGCTGGCTTTACACATGTACATTCCTTGATCGGCAGGTACAACAGTCTCTAATATTATCATTTGCCCATTGCTACGATACTGTAAATAATAAATGACGATTGTCTTTAATTAATAATTATTATAATATTATAAGTAGAGACGCAATCGGGAAAGATTAAATTTGATTCCAATTTCAAAAAAATGACTAGATTTCATTCAATATCATTACCAAGATCCCATCTGACTGGAGACACACGGACTGGCAAAATGTCAGCCACTCTCCTACTCAAAAACCTGAAAATCAGAAATGAGTGGATGGAAATGGGTTCCATCAGATGAAAATTTGGCAAATGGGCAATATTTCAAGATATATCTCTTGTTAGAAGATTAAAATGCCTTTTCTGAGTGTTTGATAGCAGACAAAATGTACACAAAGTTCATAGCAGTATAGATGGTTTTGAAGCTTTTCGACCACCCTAAGATAATAATTTGAACGTTCCGGGCAAGGAAAGAAAAACAAAATTCTGCAATCCTGAAAAGCCAGTTTATGAATATGAAAGTTCACCTTTGAAAAAATTTTATGATAAAAATTAACTCGAGTATAATATGGAAGACATCGTTTTAATATACACACAGTAGTTTTCTTTCAGATATCCAAAACTCCTATGTTATTTTTTACCAATAAACCAAACAGCTCTATGGTCATCGAAACTGTGAACTCAGGGAAAAAGGTACCTAATATGAATGAAGTCGTTAGCATAATTTCAATACTGCTACACACCCAAGAGACCTGGTTAGAGCTTCATTAGTGAGGATTTTTTCCAGTGGAAGAAATTTGTCTGAGAGTGTCTGAGATGCTGACATTCAGTCAGTCTGATAGTAATAAACCATGACAAATTTCTTACTAACAGTATTAATATGAGTAGAAGTAAGTTATTACGGAGGTAATTTTGAATACCGGTAATTTAATTAGGTTTTGAGATTATGTGGTTTGCAATAAAAAAAATCATGTCGCCGCACATGATTATTTAAACTTGTTCAAATTTCAAGTTTGAAACAAAAATAAATTATTTTCATAAAACTATAGGCCGGATGAGTTCAACATTGAAGTAATTTCAACGAAGATTTTGAAACAATTTTCTGCCAAGAACGTATCTACTTCCTCATTAGATTAAAAAAATTACCTTGAAACCTCCAATTCTACTGTCTTTTTTAATAATCTCTCCATCTTTGAACCAAACAACTCTCGGAGTTGGATTTCCATCAACAGGGCATCGGAATCGGACAGTATTTCCTGCTGGTTCAGCATGAAGTTTTTTCTGCATTCGATCTACTTTTGTCCAATAGGGTTTTCCTAGGTAAAGTGTAAGGGTACAATATAATTTCAAACATTCATGATGCTTTTTAATAGGCCCGCCTTTTTATTTCTGGCGTTTTGACTCAGAACTGAGAGTTGAGTGAAGAATTACAACATTAAATTTTTTATTTAAATTGTCGATACCAAGTTGAAAGCAACACTCGGACACAGTATGACTCAAAGTTCCTTCTTTATTACAGTAAAGAGGTTTGGCAAGCAATAGTCGAAATATTAGTGAGATTTTTTCCTCGAAAAATATGAAATAAAAAAAATTAAGTTAATACAAAACTCGGAAAATATTTAAATTTAATTTCAAAGGCAAATTTACCATACATTCATAATTTTAAAAAGTGAAGAATGTTTATTGAAAAACAATTTGCTTATTTTCTTTAGTGAATATAATACTTACGCCCTTCATCTGAATTGGCTGAAAGAAAAATGGGCAGGTAACATTAATATTTTTTTGTTGAAAAAAATTTAAGATGTTTTGACAACAAGGAGCAAAGCCAAACAATTCACTAAAAACAGATAACGAAAGTTTTAAAATCGCCATTTACTATAGAGGACATCTAATAAAACTTAATCGTATATAATAAACAAAATGCGTAGAGCAGCGCAATATAATAGCAACTATTTTCCTTCAGGTGTCTGACACAATTGATGACATTTTATACCATACTGCTTTGTATATGGAGTATCATTTAGAATGGTCTAATGAACTTCTATTCAACCTTGTTTTTATGAAAAAATGTGAAATTTTCACCAATGTCTATCTAGAACAAAAATAAGCAGACATCATCATGTGTCAAAAGGCAAATTTTGACAAATTTTTTTTTATCTATTTTATACACACCTGAATCTATTGGTGATATTTTTTCTGTGACAGGATCGATTTCATCTATATTGTCATCTGTTAATACAAAAATTCAGATTAATATCGAATGGTAATTACATTACACAGGAAGAAAATTGCAGCGGTAATAACATATTAGATACAGCACCAGAAAAAGAGCAATGAACGAAAAATGCACCGACATGAAAGGAATGATACAATTTCAAAAGGCTCTGTGCATTTCGGTAGCTTGTTTCACAAAATGTAAGACTTACATGCACGATCGATTCTAATAAAACCAAAACCCTAAGTTATGAATTTATATTACAATAAGAAACCAAATCAGGAATTTTTGCCCCAACAAGTTTTATTGGCATGGGATGGATTGCGTCGACGAGGTGCAATCCACCTGTGGCTCATGCTTAAAAAAATGGAATTTCTGAGTGGGTATTTAGGGGAGGGTCCAAAAATATTTAACTGATATGAATCAAAGATACATAACAAACCAGTATAGACAATTAGAAAACTGAAACAAATTTAGGAAACGGGTAGCATTCGTGATATATTTGTCACTAGAAAATTTAAATGTCTGTTTGCAACCAAACTGTATGAAAGGTTCAAAAACATCCATACTGCTTTGAAGCTTTTTTGTCAGTCCGAAATAAATGACATGGACATTTCGGACCCGGAAAAAAAAAAAAAAAAAAGATTCTACCGCACTGATGTGAACGGTAACATATTATATAATTCCAAAAAAATGAAAAACTATTTAAATTCATAGGTAGATATATAACACACAAATCCCCAGTAGTGTTTTGGTACCGTACTACATTTAGCTATTAATTGCCTATGTGGAAAATTAATGACAGGATGCAATATTAAACCATTAACAAATGTATGCCAATAAAGGAAGCTAATATAATACTACATTATTTTAATTATTATTTACGATATACATTTGGCTCCTGAATTCATTTACCCTTTCCCCCTGTGTGCTTTAAAATTTCCCTACACTGTATTATTTCCTACTTAGTGGTGCAAGTGAGAGAGTATTATTCTTGACCCAACTCCTCTGATGGCATCAACCAGAGTCCTCAAATACAAAAGAAATATAGCAAATTTTGACAGATGAGAGTATGGCATACTCCTTCCACCATTCGACGGCTTCTAATGTGCTAAACTTATCAGTTCTTTAATATCAAGCACAGGAGTGAAATGAAAGTGTTTTTATGCACAACAATCAAAATTCATTTGAGAAATCCTCCCGTTAAAAAACACGAGAGTATACTGGCATACAGAAATCTATAAATGCACCCCTGATATGAGTTGTAGAAACTGACTAGGAAGGAAACAAAAAAGTGGTGGATGTTTTGGCAAAACACAGAGCAGATACACTCATTATACTTTACTGTAGTGTTTGGTTCTGTTCAAATACTTCATGTACTGGAACTGGGTAATAGATTTAATTTATTATGATTTGTATGCATTTCTCCAGATAAAACATGAAATCACTATCGTTTTATCATTGCTAGTTGTCAAATATCAAATTTTCAAAAAAAAATTAGAGAATTTTTGTGATAAAAAAGCCTGTTCTATAATCGAATTCCAATAGCATATATGACTTAAAGGTTATTTTCTCGAATGAATCCCATACAAATGAATCCCATTTCTCCTGTAGGCAAGAATTAGCTGTATGTATACACCACTATCTATTTTCTTTATTTCAGCAAGCATGAAATATAAAAAGCACCAATACATGCAGTATGCATTCCAATCAAAAGAATAATTTTCATCATAAAGTGACAAAAACTTGAAAACAAAATGTTTGAATTCAATGTTTAAATGGCAATGATAATAGTGCCACTAGCAACAATGACACCCCAATGAAAGACCAGACTAACACCACATGATGCTTATCATTCACCAAACTATGAAAATTCTTGCACAAATCACCTTCGACGACATTAACTTGGAACATCAGTGATTTGTTTGAGTGCTTATTTTCAGCAAAACATCGGTAATTTCCTGAATCTTCAATCAAAGCAGGAAAAATTCGCAAAGTTGATCGTTCAATACGAACACGCGAGGGATTTGAATCCTCTGGTTTTGGTTCCCGCAAGAGCTCGTCTCCCTTGTAGAAATAGACTACGGGACGCGGGAACCCTTTAACCCCACAATTGATACGAATTGTATCATGAACATGAAAAATTAATGGCTCTTTTGCTGCTTCGATAGGTCCAGATCGGAACTGTAATTCTTTAGTGAGAATAATAAAAAAGCTATATAAATAATATTCCAAAATTGACAGAAAACAGTGAATAATATAATAAATTTAATGCGTTAAATTTACTCTGCATTACTGAAAATCCCTCCCAATCAGATAATACTAATTCCCATAGGTATGGCCCACTGATGGATCACACCACAAAAGCATAGTTCATCTGTGGCTTATGCTTGACAGAGTACGATTTCTGACTGGGATATTATAATGTCAATTTCCTCTACCACATATTTTTTGATCTGCTTCAGAGTTGTACTAGATACTTTCGCTTTAAAAATTCAAATATAGTGAAATAAAAATAGGTCGTTGATATAAACTGGGTCTGAAAGGTGAGTTTTCGTTCACCTAAAAAACAATATATTTCACCAATAAACATATCTGTTTGGGACAATTTAAAAACAGAATAATAACATAGAAACGTTATCAAAGTATTAACAAAGCTTACCTAAGTTATTCAAGGAATCATCTGTTATCGGTGAAGAACTTGCTGAGGAAGGTGAGGAACAATTGATAGGAATGGAATAATAAATAAAACAACACAGAAAGTAACTCCAAATCCAATGCATGATTCAAAGTTAGAGCGCCTGAATCCGTTCTTCAATTTTCAGTTTAATTGATAGCTTTCTCAGATTCTCGCATGCCAGAAATAAGCACAAGTTAACATACCAAAGTCGTTATAGTTAACGTTAAGTAACACGAGTCATCTAAACAGGAATACATTCTGCATTAATCACCTGATTTGCGAATTAAAAGATTAAATTAGCCTATCGTGTCAACTGTATAGGTACATAGACATTGATTGGCATAGTTTATTTCAACTCCTCCTCTGCAGTCCTGCAGTCTGTCCAACACAAATCACAAAAAATATATATTACATACAGAGTTATCGGGAAAGCAAAAAAAAAAAAAGTTTAATATATGTCAAGAAAAAAAATAAATAAATCTGAAATAGAGAGAAAGAGAGTAGCATTCGTTTGGTTACCTCAAATTAGAAAACATACAAATATTACTGGACCATCCTACAAGGACTCAAACTGTCAAAGCTGAAAGAGTAAACTGTACTTGAAAAGAAGAAATACACAACCAACACTGAATACAAAATAATTTATTAAAACAACAAAAAATGGAAGTAAGAGAATGAAAGGGGAAATAAAAAGAAAGTATACCCCCAAAAAAAACACTAAAAGAATGGTAACACATTTCAAAGTTTTATGGTAAATAATGATGTTCATGCCATAATTGTTGAGCCAAATTAACTATGGTGTAAGCTATAAGAGTGACCATTTCGCAAATGCATTACTTAGCCTATTGTCTGAACTGTGAAACAGGCAAATTAGAATTACAACAATGATTCTGATATTTATTGTTACTGATAAGAATTGGATATAACGGTTTTGTTTTGGTATTCGAAATAGACTACATACTGCATCGTACAACAATTCGGAAATCAAAATATGGCTGGTCTCACAACACAGTTTTAATATTGAACCAGTTAAATTCAATAACATTTTAATGGGTACTGTAACACTCTGACCCCAATTATTTAACAAGATTTAAACAGTTGTTAAATAAGGATTCCGAAATTCCAGATTTTATTTTTCAAAATATTCTGTAGGTACGGTACCGGTATTATAAACAAAACTGAAGGGATCGGTAAAGTTAGCTCTGTAGGTCGAAGAGCACGGTACTGGGACCGTGATGTTAATCCCAACACTTTCAGCTTTACCAATTGCAGATTGAGCCAACCTGCGAACGTTACCGTACTAACCCTGAACTGCTAACCAACCAGATCTGCTATACTGTACTGAGCAGTGAGTACCGGTATACAGTACAGTCGATGTACCGGTAAGTCTATCCAAATACTCTATATCAATACCGGTACGGTACTCCGTTCTAATACAAAATAGGCCCGCACCAGAAACCCCCATAAGCTAATACTTCGCACTTGACTTAAACAGGAAAAGTAGCAGTACCGGTATGGCAGACAAGGTGGGCAATACAGAATAGGCCCACCCCCCACCTCCCCCAATTCTCAGCTCATAGTTCAAGTGCCTCCAATACAGAATAGGCCCACCCCCCACCTCCCCCAATTCTCAGCTCATAGTTCAAGTGCCTCCTACACTGTATAAGAGGTTGGTAAAGAGTTGTTTTTTTATTTCCACGCGCCAGGCACCGACGGTATGTTTTTGAGGGACAATTGCGCGATGGCATAGTGCAGAGTGGCAACATGTTGGCATCGCAGATTGAATATCTCGGGTCCGAGTCCCGGCGAGTCCAGCTCTCTAACGGTACCGTAACCTATGCCCACCACTCAACCCAGGATGTAATAACTTGGGTAGACTAAGCCGAAAAGTAAAAGGTCATGATCGTTTTGAGCAACATAACCCTGTACGCCTATAGGCGGTCTCTGGTACAAGGCCTTAGGCAGGGTGATCCACTCCAAGAAGTGCCTAAAAAAAATTTTTTTTCTCTTGCTTTTCGTAGGTTACAGAGGCCTGTCTTTTTATCGTTCGTCAACCTCTTGATCTGATTTACGATGCGCGTTGATGTAATTTTTTCCGACATTAAACCAAGATAGGGAAGTTTCGTGGACTACCGAGATGGTTTCGGGGACGGATATAAATTTATGGTCTATTAGGCCTAGCATCAACACTACATACTCACTGAATTTGATATTACCATTTAGAACTGAAGTTTAGGCGATTTTATTCCATTTTTATAGCATTAATTCCATCTAACGGAAATATTTACTATCAAATGTGGGACAAGATAATATGCTACAGGTAGGCTATGTTCAGCTAGGTATCGTATCACCGGAAACTCCAATAAATACTTTTACCGTACTCAACCAAAAAGTTATTTCGTTTTGGTTGGGAATGTCATGATGAACTTCATATGAGATTAAAGTGAAAATTCCTTTTTAGATGCGATTCATTTCGCCCTACACGCAACAGTATTTAACGATATCTAAACTGTCGTGGTATTCCGCATTTTTTGTTTATTTTTATATACAGCAATTTTAGGTAAAACAATGATGTTAATGTATACGCTGAAAACAGACTATTTTCCTATCTCGATTTCGGATATAATCCACGACATGACGGAGAACCATATCCAACAAAAGAGCCACATTCCTGATGGAGCAAATTTGTCTTTATTGAAAGAATGATGTCGAACAATAGTTACTATAATGCAATGCAATATAATAACTATTGTCGAACCGTAACTTGAGAGGACAATTGATGATGAAAATTCTCAGTATGCATCAGGTTAAAGAAAAAGCCTGACATGGTGCAAAAGGGATAATATTATATTATCGTTTGAGAATGAAATCGATATTAAACTATAACTTGAGACCAAGATTCTCCATGATTGAAATCGCAATCAGCACTATGGTAAGTAAGAATTTAGCATTGAAGCAAGTGCGAAACTTGTACAAGGTTGTTACATCGTAACAATCTATAGTTTCACAAATTCTCACAACTCCTTATTTGTGACGTGAATAAAAAAAGGTTGCCTCGGATATACCGATTCTCACCCAAACATTGCTCATTCGATATTTGGACATAGTTCACGCGAAAAAAGAGTTATCTTTTTATATTAAACATTTTTTTATAATTTTCTTTCATATTAAATTAAATGAAATTTATGTTCTCAATCACATACAATTACGTAAAGTACTGAATTATTTTAACAGACAGCATCAGTCGGCACTGCAAGAGATAAATTTATTATATCCGCACCACCTCCCATGTAACAGTTGCTCATATCTCCGGTGAACCCAATGCAATGTTGAAATAAATTTGGGCCATTTCCTGTAAGGTTTATACGGGATTCGCTGACAGGGAAAAGCTAATAAAAGCTGTGAAAACAGAATGTATAAGCAGGTTTATAGCATTTACTGGAGTGTGGAGTGTTTAATTCAGAAGGAACACATTAAAAATGGGACTCACAGGAGTGCCCGGTGGTTGTATGAAACATGTTGTATCCATGTTCTACATGTTGTTGTGGCGCAAAAATATGCTAATTCATAAAAACCACTAAACGGGCATATAAAATTTGGAAGGTCTAGTATGTCGGCTATGAGATACACCAGGAATTTGAAAATTATGCTCTATTGATCGTCTATTAAGGTCGTATTTGACCAAAAATAGCGATTTATTGAGTTATAGCCACGTACGTTTTCCTTTCTAGGATTCTGATTAAATTTGAGTTGCGTTTTGATCATTTTAAACGTGTGCGGTAATTTCAAGATGGCGATTATACTCGATTTATCTTCGGTTAAGCTCGATTTGATAAAAATAACAGAAGTTGAATTCCCTATTCCATGAAAATTGAGACAAACCTGATGTTGTTGCGCAATAAACAAGGTATTATAAACAATATTATTTTTCATAATAATTATATCAAATATACTTCTATATCCATATACCTTCATAGAACTGTTTTTAGGTAGAGTAGTTTTTCTTAGGATAGATCATTTTGAAGAGTTACTTCAACACATTACAAATAGGATGCAATATTTTTAAAACAATAAAAACTTGATTTTCTTTTCCACTGAAAACATTTAGTTCGCATCATTACTGTATGGTTGTAATGAGAGCAGTTTGATTAGGCAAATGAGGATGAACTGATTTCACGATGTTTTAATGTATAGGATAATCAGCAAAGTGAAATAATAAACCATCAGTATCTACTGCGACGATTGAGGTTAATTACGCAGGGGACTATCAAATAATATTAAGAAGCATTTCGCAGCGACATGAAGGACATTAGAGTGGTCGCGTTTTACCCTAATACTCCACGGAGCAGGACCTAAATTACCGCTGGCATTATTTCAATATATTGCAACCCTTTACATGTAGTCAATATAATGCCCCTGTAATGTAATATAGTGATATAATAAATTCGCTAACATCTTGTATTGTAAAGTCGACATCACGTACATTTATGTACTGCCCCAGTTAGACAGATTCGTTTTAACGCATTCATTTTTAATTGTTTTCAACTTAATTTAATTATTTATTTTTTACTTCGCTCTGGATTTGTCTATTGTCACCCATAAAAACCAATCTGGTCTACTACACCTTCCCAACAAAATCAACGATTTCAATGGCAATTCTTTGTCTCATTTTAGTCGTCTCTTACGACACGCAGGAAATACGTTAGAGCAATTCTGAATCCCGGAATTCCGCACCTCCACGAAAACTTACTGGGAAAACCTGACTTTCAATGAGAAAATTTCTCAAGCGGAAAAATTGTAAAGTTTAAGCATTGAGTACATGATAAAAACATCACTTTTCGTGGCGAATTTTCCAAGTCTGAACTGCCGCGCGGTAGATATCATTGATGATATGGATTAAGGATATAGCGGACATCATAGCCTATTCAGTAGGGGCATAAACTCAAATAGAAAGATTTACCCAACCCAAACCCCAATCCAAAATATAGTCAATTAGTAGAAATATTGGATACATGACCTACGCTCGGTGGCAAATTGTACTACAAAAAGCTCACAAAGTAGAAATATCACAAATTACAAAGAGAACATTAGCTCATTTATCGCCCGACCCTCTCTCTCCGACCGAAAATAGTATCAGAATGTCCTTCTAAGCGCTATTAAAACGTAGGAACGGGAACTTCAAAATATTTTCGCGCCCATTATGCGTTTACACCTATTCAGCAAGACTCTTTTACCTCAATTTCCAGTTTCTCACGTCATTGAGCGAGTGGTATCTGCCCTGGGCAAAGTCCTTTCCTCCGTTGTGAGATTTTATGCAAATAATTGAAATAGGCAATATTTTTATACACACTATTTCAGCCTGCATGTTTTCATAGTTTTGTCTGGAAATTAGTCTATTTTTACATCGAAAATGACAAAACATTAATGCGCGCCTCCGCCCACATTTTAGTCAAAAAAGTTTGCGTTTCTAGTTTTTATGTCCCCTCCCAAAGGCAGAATCATCTAACAGATCAGTGTTTCACTTGCTCGCTTCTTACAATACGAGGGAAGGGAAATTATATAGCCCGCAACATACAAAATCAAAATTACGAAGCCAAGTTGCCTAGTTGATAAAATAGTAATGACAAAACACGTTTGAAATCGTTCTGGGAAAATTAATTTGATTCGCGCCTGCCTAAAATTTCGTTGATCATGAACCACAGATGGATGGGCCATATGTAGAGTTAGAAATAAGTGGTCCATGTTCCACAGAAATACATCTATATGTAAGCCAATTTTAGAAATTTAGTGCTCGATTGGTTTGAGAGAATTCGAAAACTTTTAAGATGAATATGCGAATCTAAGGCTAACTTCCCAATTGAAATACCACTATTTTATGCTATATTTTAATTTCAGAATGTTACTTTTTGATAAGGTTTTAGACATCAAAAGTCTTTTAAGGGCGTTTCAAATTGGTAAAATTATATGTCACTAAGGATCAAAGACAAGTACTCAGCAAGTTAAGTTCGCTAATCGTGAAACGGAACTTGCCCGACCTGTGAAGGATAGGAAATTTTGGGAAATTGTTTGCTTTTGGATGTATTCCAAAAGAATTTGCTGGCTTTTTTTTTTATTGAAATTCACGCTAAGCAAGGCCGGAATCAGCTTCCAAAGGGAAACAACCAACAGCTACTCAATAGCAAGGAGCTACTAAAAGATGTAATACCAGCAACTGCACTCTAAACGGAAAACATCCCAAATGGAGCTGAACCGTCATGGTGAAGTGCAGTGAGTGGTATCTTCACTGGACGATTCACTCGACGATCTTTACGGCGTTATTTTAGGCTTAGTTTCAATTTCGGTTATGACTTGGGATGTTAAAAAATATAGTTGATCACTAAAACCTATCATAATTTGTAATTTATGATTTATGTCACTTTTTACCGCGAAAATATCCCAGTTGTTAATTTAGATTCAGGAAGCGATGAACCGGCCATCACGAACTTTAGTTTGTTTTCCATATATCAATAATTTTTTTTTTTAGAATGCATCACATTTTGATTTAATCAATTGTATAGCTAATGGCGTATTTAGAACCTTAGAAAGGGGTATAACAAATTTTGAAAAATTTTAAAGTATCATTATGACGTCAAAATCGGCGCTTAGGCGATAAAATAGGGGTTTTATTGTTTATACTCTATATAACTAAAAAATAGTCAAAAGATCGAGGCGTGACTTTTGTTTTGTATGGCGTTATTGCGTATATTTATATATGAGGTTGGTTTTTCAGGTTGTATTTTCAGACAAGGCCTTATATTACGAGTCAAAGGTCATAATTTTGTCACGTATAAACATAGCTGAAAAAGTCAGAGCTGCCACACTTCGCCTTTTATACCCCATTCATGTGGAGTAACAGCTTAAAAAAAGACAATTCATTTTTTTTTTTGAATTTGTGTATTTTTGACCTGTTGACAGATGAATAAACCAAAATAATTTTTGATTGGGCAGTTGAATGCGGTCCATCTCGACAATAATAATTTCAGATTAGACAAATTCTTTTTAAGTCATGTTGGGTAATTTAATGATAGAACAAAAACACTTTGCAATTATCGTGTACGGTTAGGGGGGATAAAGATCCGTAAAAGTGCAGTCCATCTGTCGCTCTTGCTCGACAAAAAACTTCTGATTGAAAATGGATGTTTTGGGTACTTACTTCCGAAAAGCTTAATATTATGGGGAGGAATTTACAGCAATACCAGAACTACATCTCTGGCATTCTTCAAAAAATTCTGCGTAATCTAGTCAAGACTAAAACTGCTCATTAACGAAACAGCGCTTTTCCGGCTGAACCACGACACAGCCTTACTGATCGCTGAACAGTCGTGAATTAGAAACGAAGCTTTTCAATTTCCAGCAGAAGAGGTTTTTGTATTATTACTACATCACAATTGGCGAAACACTATGTAAAAATGAAAACCGATCTGTAGGAATATTAAAATTCTGCCGCACTCAAATGTTGCTATAATTGAGACATGGCGCATGGATTTGGACTATACTGTACTGAATTATTATTAAAGTCCGAATCCCACCTCGGACCCTACTGCGCAGCGCTGACTAACTCAGCCATATATTGAAGCGATATGTCAGCAATGACGTGTAAAAGTTACTCGTATCTTTCACTTATTTAGTGGGAGGGTGTATGTTTGTGTTCTTTTAATATGGAAAATCCTAAAAGTTATCGCGCCATCAGCGCTTTAGACTTTTCCCAGCGCCTGAAATGTCATATTCTGGAAATTTTTGCAAATTCCGTTATGTCATCTTTTTAATGTGATTGCCAAAATTTATACGGTAAAGAGCTGAAAAATCGAGTTCATAGAGATAAACCACAAACATGTTTTCTTCAAAGATTTACATTCGACTGCGTGCAAAACAGCTCTGGGTCAATTGGTTTCAGGTATTACATATTTTCAAACCACAAAGAATAATTCGAAAAAATGCGTCTGCGCAACTAACGTTTCCGGATTGTTACATTTCTGAACTTGGTGTAGCTTTTACAAAAGAAATAAATATTATTTTGCAATTTTCCACAGTGAATGTGGGTCAATGTCGGAATGTTTGCAAATAGCCCAATCTGCAAACTTGTAATATCAAAATCCTAGACCACATTGTTTGCCGTAACGTTCGTATCAAACTAAATGAGCTATTTAAATTTATTTACAGGCCCGTAGGTGGGTGATTTAGAATTTACCAAACGCATTTCCTGCGTGTCGTAACAGATGACTAAGGGAACGCAAAGAAGGTGTTGATTTTTTGGACGATCACTCAGGGCAGAGATTCTCACAACACTCTATTATATCGATGCATTTTTTTATGGAATGTTTTTTGAACAAGGCCCTATATCAGCGACCACTTATGTACGAAGATGGTTAGTGTTGGCGGAAAGATATGGTCTTCCAAGTTTTGCCATGACTAACGAAGTTATTATTATACCCCGGGGTTGAGTGATGAACATGGATTATGACTTGTCGGGACTCGAAACCGAGATTTACAACCTGTGGTACCAACAGATTAACCACAGCGCCATTGCGCCCAATGTGATTGTAATAATGAGAGCAACATGTAATGGCAAAAAAGGAGTAATTTCCTATGTGAATGGAATGAGTAGGCTAGTGCCAGATTCTAATAGAAAATGGTTTAGTTTTTTTTTTAGTCATAGTCGTTACAAGTCACAGAAGAGTTGAGTGGATGAGTTGAGTGTTTGGGTTGTATTTTCCTGCTTTCCAAGTGCTGGCAGATTATTCCCAATCCAATATTTTCCACCTAGAATCTATATGATCATATTCTTCCGCTTAGCATTAAGCTGAGTCACAAAAATGACATCAGAAAAGTCAATGGACCTGGATGAACTACAAGATGAATTAGGAGGAATCAGCAGATATCAAATTATTTTAATAATCGTTGTAACCATTACACCATTCGGTACAGCGTTTATGTCTCAAACATCAGTGTTTTTCAGCGCTGTTCCAGAGTACAGGTAAAAAATAATGAAAGTTCATGAGCTTTTCTCTCAAAACAATTCTCACCGTGAGTGAATTATACAAAGCAAGTTGATCTGGAGGCCATAAATTTACAAATCGAATTAATATTATCGTTAGCCTTACTCCGTTCAATGCAGCTTACATGCAGGAAGTTTACATGTAAAATAACAAAAAAGGAAAGCCTTTCAGTGATAATCAAAACTTTTTCTTCCCTTCCAAGTTTATACTAAGTTCGTAATAAGCTACGTTCTCTTACCAAGCCCAAGTCACAGTGACTCTTACTTATTGAAATACGTTTTACGCATTTTTTGACTGGAAATCTGACTGACTGGCTGTCTTTTTGACGGATGACTGTCTGACGGAAGTCTGCATGGACTGGTAAAATTTACTATTTTTATGTCTACCTCTATCTCTAGATGCTCTGTGCCACCGATCGATAATATCACGAGTTTACTCATTCCTGTAAGTATAGCTCACACAAAGATTAAAAAGTTGATTCAAAGACATTACAGCACAATTAAAATTAAATAAAAAAGAAAATAAAACTATCAAACTTGGCCAATTAAAAATTGTATTTTTCAAGCATAAGCAGCGGATGAAACCCCGTCTCAGATGCATGATCCATCTGTGACTCCAAAAAAAGGTTGCATACGTCATTCAAATAAGAATATTGGATAACAGTACTTCGACACATTCGCAACATCATCTACTTGGACACATCCGCAACATTACTTTGGACACACTCGCAACATCGCTTGGACATATCCGCAACATTAGTTGGACACATTCGCGGACTCGTCTTACTTGGACATACTTGGACACATTCGCAACATCACTTGGACATATTCGCAACATTATTTCGACACATTCGCAACACTATCTTACTTAGACATATTCGCAACATCGTCTTCCTTGGACCCATAGTTGGACACATCGCGACATCGTCTTACTTGAACACATTCGCAACATAATCTTAATTGGACGCATACGCAAAATCATCTTGCTTGGATATATTCGCAACATTACCTGGACGCATTTGCAACATCGTCTTACTTGGACACATTCGCAACATCGTCTTACTTGGACACATTCGCAACATCGTCTTACTTGGAAACATTCGCAACATCGTCTTACTTGGACACATTCGCAACATCATCTTACTTGGACACATTCGCAACATCGTCTTACTTGGACACATTCGCAACATAATCTTAATTGGACGCATACGCAAAATCATCTTGCTTGGATATATTCGCAACATTACCTGGACACATTCGCAACATCATCTTACTTGGACACATTCGCAACATCGTCTTACTTGGACACATTCGCAACTTCGTCTTACTTGGGCACATTCGCAACATCATCTTGCTTGAACATATTCGCAACATCACGTTACCAACCCCTCCTGAATAATGAGTAATATGTCACAAAGAAAAATTTCCCTTCAATTTTTTAATTAAACTCTAATCAACCACAAAATGATGTAATGTCAAGTAGTTCATTCAAAAATTTTTTTTTTCAAATTTCCTTTCTAATTTACAATAAAGAATTATCTTTTCTAAAGCCCGACAACCCATGTCAAAGATATGGATACAATTTATCATCGTGCACTGGTGGAGGTGAATTGAGCTGTGTGGAATCTGATCCTAAACCCGAGGCAATTGATTGTGACAATGGGTTTACTTTCGATACTACATATTATGACGAGACAACCGTTTCTGAGGTATATGTCAATTCAATATATGTTGATGGCTAGGCTATGACTTGGGAGGGTTTCCCCCGAACTTTAAAAAAACACCATTAATTTTGGCATTTAACTTCTTGAACTATAATGTCTTTCTCGTGAACGTCGTCTGACCCTGAAAAAAAAAACACAGAAACAGGTCGACTTTAAACGCTCTTATTTCCATGACCACAAAAGATAGGTTAATCATAAATATATCGCAGAAAACTAAAAATTGCAAAAATTTGTGGATGTAACTTGAAGTCTAAATGTTGTGATTTTATGCGACAAAATGGTTATTAAACACATCCTCTAACAACTAACATGACTACAGTTTTGAAATGTTTGAATAGTTACTTTTCTGTTGGGCTCAGGCAAAAAATTGAAACGTGGTCGCGTTGGCTAGGATATTTCCTTTTCCTCCCTGGTGATGCCAATGAAATGTTTCTGCGGCATTACAAACCAACGTCATTTACCTAACAGCGTCTTAGAAGGTAAGAAATCCACGCCTACGGGCTTCGTTAATTATTATTCAGCCCCAGATTAACTGAGTCTTCCCATTGTAAACCATCGTAGTCATGAGCTTGCGAATATTTAAATGCATTAACCGTTTAAATAATGGAATATAGTTTTTCACTTTTTATATTCGTCATAATTTCATTATTCCTGAATAACTACCGAAACAGAACACTCGCAAAATTCATCAGTTTGTCGTGATTTCTAAATAAGATTCATTTTTCTTGTTCCCACTTCTCTACGTAAATCCGGTTTGTCGATCATATGCCACGCATGATTATGAATGCCCACATGTGTATTGAATGAATAATGCTGTGCGTGAGTTTCAATAATTATGAGTAGATAAAAACGCGGCTTTTCACCTCAACTCCGACAAACAATTTGTAATAGATCGGATGGGGAAAAATACAGATATTGTGCCTGAGATCGAGCATTAGTCGTTGTATGTCAGGCGCTTTGTGGGTGCCGATATGTCTATTGAATCTCATCGGAAATTCGTTATATTCGAAATCATATTTCATAATGCGGTTGGATTCAAATTAAAAATTGTGATGCAATCAAGTTTTGTTACACTTTAGATGAATACAATTTGTTAAACCGATCACGCCACAACGCTGAATGATAACAACGGCGTCGTTTGTCTATTCACGAAAGACATATGGACGCATCCGTTTGCAGAGTCGATCGGCAACTTTTTTGAATCAACCCAAAAGTTGATAATACGAAAACTGCAATAATACTGTTCTAAACGGATCTCAAAGTTAACTCAACTATCGATAGAAAAGTTGAATGACTTGCATATTGTCATCTTTAGAAGAACACTGATAAAAACCACAGAATTCCACAAAAATACAATAAATATATGCATTTTTAAAACACTAATGGCAGATTTCAACAAATATTTGTACTTCGTCGAGGTTTTGCATGGTAAACATTCTGAACTTTTGTTCGCCATTCTAAAACCTGAAACAACTATATTTGCTAAGAAGTTATACAGCTTGAAATTCATGCATATTCATATCCATATTTTGCGACTAGGTTCGAAACAGTGCCATGGGCGGGTGAGAGAATACCGTCATTCTGGCGCATCCGAGTTCTAAGAGTTGAAATGATTTTTATGCATTAGATTACAAAATCACTGAATCATACTCGTAATTAGCTAATTGAAAGCATCTATGATTATTGATACTAGTACCATTGACCATACCATTGATATTAGTATATTGAACAAAATATTACTGATACCGCCTTTTTAATTTACGTAACGACGCCGATGCCGAGTAATTTAAAATGTGATGGAAGTTTCGCATTTCATGTGTTTACGTCCACTTCCGCTTTCGTCTCTGTACAGTTGAACCCATGAGGGTGCTCTAATAAATATGAACTTTAATTAATATGAATGCCACAAAGTACTAATGCTTGCAAGGTGCAAACATAAATCGGGTTTAATAATGTCCGAAATGATGGTCTGACAATTGCCATTAGTACTGAAAAGTACCCACTATTGGTATTGGCTTTTTTGGCAGTAAAATTCGATACCGATGCGGATACTGATGTGTCGATACCGGTATATCAGAACATTTCAAATATATATAGAACTTTATAAACAAAAACCAATTGTTTATTTGAGGCCAAAATTTTTCTAGTCATTATCAAAGATAATCATATCACTTCTCACCCTACTTTTTATTACATGTACCAGTGGGATCTTGTCTGCGATAAGACGACCTTAAATTCTCTAGCAAATTCAATGTATTTCGTTGGAATGTTTGTTGGATCTGCATTGGCTGGACCATTAATGGATTGGTAAGATAATATGCATGCATAAGCGTTCCGGATTTTAACGATTAATACTGACACTCGCGAATATGGTTACTTGTCCTTGTACCTAGTCGGATATTTGTGTTTTGTCAAGTATGAGACACAGATGGACCACGCCTGAGAGGCGGGATCCATTAAAATTCGTCTTGTTCAGCCATCTTGCTCACTGCCGTATTGCAGGAAATGCAATGATAGAAAATATTTATCTGCTGGGATTACTGTTGCTGGATTTGAATCCTTATTCGATTTTTTACATTTTAATGATTGTTGATGACCCCATTTGTGCGTTGTTTTGCCTTAAATGAATTTCAAACAAAAAATATTATTAAAAAATACAACGGAGTAAGTAAGTAAGAACGAATTCCCTCAAAAAGTTCTTATTTGTCAGATCTTCACTATTCTTTATATGAGCGATGAAATTGAATGAACAACCTTGTTCCTAAGCATGAGATATAGTTACATCGCACCTCTCAAGTGTCTCATGTGCAACTCAGTAAATGTATAAGGCAATAAGATATTCAAACACGCGATCTCATCGTCTCAATTATTTTTATTTAGGTTTGGCAGAAAATTTGGTTTGCTGGTCATGGTCTTGCTTGTCATTGTATCAGGATTGGGAGTTACTTTCTCACCAACGTATGAAGTTTATATAGCGATGAGAGTGCTAGTAGGAGCAAGTGCTATTCCGTGCTATCTTGTTTATTACACCTACGGTGAGAATCATGTAATGGTATCAGTGCCGTGCGCGGCGACCTACAACGAGCTATGCAAAGCGCGATCGCGTTGGTTCGGTGCTTGACATCTTCGCCACCGAGTCTGTCCTTGGGCAAGACACTTTGCGAGTAGTTTTTGAAAGGCACATACATATTTTCCACGTAGGTCCCTACTAGGAGGTTCGAGGACAGGCCATAGAAAATTATTTGGAGACTAAAACAAAAATATAGTACTGCAGGATGGTATTGTGGAAGCAGCGTTTATCTAATATGAGTCATTCATATCGTGTCAATCTTCTTTACTATAGATTTCTATTAATTTCAACCCCAAAGTCCTGAAAATTGCCAGAAAAATAACGAACGGTGATTGGCCGCCATCAGGTAGACTCATAGTTCTATGGATGCTCAACCGGTGAAATACAAACGATGTAATTTGCCGACGTTTCGAATACCTATTCTCAGCAAAAGATCAGAAGCCACCTTTCGCAGCAATTATGCAACCCGCTTCATTTCAGCTTTGTCCGATAATGGTGTTTTTATATTTTTATAACAATGAATTTTTCCTTCAACGTGTGCTATTTTTATCATAATGATGTTGGTAATGATATTGAGGATTGAAATAAATTGTGGCAACAAAAGGAATTCTTATTTTTCAGTAAACGAAATTTCCAACAAAAAATGGCGAACTGCAACTGCTACATATGGTAATGTTGTAACAGCTATCTCTCATACTGTGTTGCCTGGTCTTGCATATTTTTTGAGAGATTGGAGAGATTTGTCTCTTTGTGTTACGATGCTGAGTTCGACATATATTATGATGTATTTTTTCATTCCACGATCTCCAAGGTTCGTGACGTAGTAAAGTAAATATCTTCATATATGTTCTGACATGTGCACTGCGTAGTCTTGGCTGCATCTAAAACGGTTTCATGGTCTGGCGACGCTAACAGGGAGCCTAAAATTTTTTTAGAGAAATCAATTTCTTTGAGGGTCGCGATTTAGATCAGTGATCAAAATATTTTACCCACTTAAAAACATTTTCGAATTCAACCTTTTGAGTTGATATTTGAAATAGATTTTTTATCGTATTAGAAACGTATAGGCAAGCCTTGCGTCGAAATCTTGTGCAGCGTCTGAAATCTAATGTCGTTTGCCTGAGGAAAATTTTAATGGCGACGTTGGCTTCAAATTTTTTCAGTAATATTTCAACTTTTCATATTTCAACACATATTTTTTTTTTCTTCAGCGGTTAGCTTGATCAGTGGCTTCTGTTCAACAGGGTAGAAATCGATGGGAATTGAATTTCTGCGAGACATTATTTTGCGGCAACAAGGTTTTGTTCATGCAAACCTTTTTATCAAAGTATAATTTTTTTACAATCAGGTGGCTTCTAGCAAATGGTAAAGAAGAGGAGGCAAAGGGCATCGCCGAAAAATATGCTAAAAGTAAAAACAAGGAACTCAAGGAAGAGGACTGGGAATGCGTGGTTAGAACAGAAAAAGAAATTATTGCGGTAAAATTATGAACTAATCAGTATTCTTGGGTCAAATAAAGTGCCACTTCTGACCATTCTAGATTGGTCGAATATCGCTATAATAATAGTTGAATTAATATATACGATTTTCCCACTTCAAAGACATTATTTATTTTTATCCTCAATTTCTTCCTTCATTTTTTGCTGGGAGCACTGATGCCAGAATGTTGCACATTCAGATTTCTATGAACGGCCTGTTGGTTAGAATGTTAGTGATGTGAATTAAATACTTGGGGTTGGAGTCCCGGTTAAACCCCTGTATACCACTTAATCCATGATCTATAAGTAGTCGATAGTGAACAGAACTTGTCAAAAAGGTGGCCCTACTCCGATTCTTAAATATGTAAAAGTACCGTCATTGAAGAAACCCATCAAACTGGTACAGACAATCAAGAATACATGCTTTGCTGAAATTCTTTCTACTATTCCCTGAGCGCATTATTTGTAATCCAATGCTTCAATATTTTACAGCGAGTCGAAGGGAAGAAGCATCATGTACTGGACTTATTTCGAACACCGTTAATGAGAGTAGTGTCATTTCATATGATATACCTATGGTTTTCGGCAAGCATGGTATTTTATGGACTTGTGCTGAATGTGTCAAGTCTTGTTGGTAAGTTTAGGATAATTTCAGTGGAAATAATTATTTTGTTTTCATTATTTAAAAAAATTGTCTGCGACTGCTATTAAAAAAAGATTTACCCGGTAATAATAAAACATATTCCGGACGTGCGAAGACCAAAAAGCGTCTTACAATGGTCTACTTTTTGATAGATTGGATTACGATATCAATAGCCTACTATGATGTCTTGTTCTTAAGTTCATATGTTTGCTATTATTTGTTTCAAGTCGCCTACATTTTTTTTTATCCGCGCATTAGTTCTTTGTTTGAATTGAGCAAAAACCACTTTATTGCACTTTACCATGGCGGTTCAATTCCGTTTGTTTCCGTTTAGAGTGCAGTTGCTGCTTTCGGTCTTGTTTATAGTGAATTTCAATAAAAATAAAATGTTTTGTAAAATGAAGCATAGAAGTCGGAAATAGCCTATTTAGACTATCAACATGTTTTCAACCTACGGTCAATAAACAAAATATGAAATTAGTTCATATCTTGCAGGTGACCCATACGTAAATGCGACTTTGAACGCGTTTATGGAACTTCCTGGATATTTATTATTACTTCTATCTGTCCATTACATCGGTATGAGATGGACTTCTGTAATGTCCTTCTCAATGTCTGGAATATGTTGTCTGGCTGCTATGTTTCTTACACAGTTTGCAAATGGAAATGAAGGCGAGGATAATATTTTTTTGTAAGAAGGCAGTGATTTTAAAAGCGCATTATTACACAGTTTAAAATGTTAGTGTTGCCAAATTTCCAATGCTTCGAAATAAGCCAATCTCAACGTTTTACGCATTATTGAATCCTAAAATATTGTTTCGGCGAATCCCGTGCCATTTTTATATTCCTTTCTTTATTCGGCAACAAAATGGTATGCTTTGTTAGGAAATTTTACGCCTGCTGGCGTCATTAATTTAAAAACTTACTCACCAATAATTTCTGTATCCAATTCTGTCGCCCAGGTTAGATAACATTTATTACACTCCACAGTAGCTGATTAGGAATGTTTACTAACTATCTAGGTAAAAGGATGCAATTGCCCAGTCAGACATTGTTTGGCCGTATATATTTTTTATAGTCACTCATCTGAGTGAATCACCCTGTACCAGCATACCACCCGTTCTGTTCGAGAATCAGTCACTGACGAATCGCACCACCCAGGCGCGATTCATTTGTGGCTCATACTTGACAAATAAATATTTCTGATTGGATACAACGAAAGTAGTGGGAAGGCAAGAATTCCAAAGTTTATTAGTTCTTAGAAAAAAAAAACTTTTTGCACAAAACTGTATTTGACACGGTGCAACCTCCACAGTGAATAGGCGTGAATTGGATGTCGATCCATTGAACCGATTAAATATTTAGTTTGGAGAAGCGACAAGGCAACAGAAAGCTCCCTTGAAAAAAGCCCATTATAATATTTGTAAAATAAAAAAAAGTGAGGCAAAAAACGACAATGTGACAATACGTAAAAAAAGTTTGGGGACAATCATGTTGATCCCACGCCGTTGAATACATGTCAGGCATCCTGAGAACAGTAACGGTGGCGCTTCCCCAAACGTGACAGCAATACGTAGGTTCAATTGGTTATCTCTACGAATAAAGAATGATTTCGCGGAAAGATATTGGCGAACTCGATATATAGATTGTTAGTCAATTCCTCTAATGCGCTGCTTCCAGCTTTGCCTAGAACAAATTCCCAATAAAAAATATATCATTTTTATCTTTGTGTGAACATAGTACCGCGAATATGTGGGGTAATAGTAAATTTTATAAAAAATATTTTCAGCAATGAATGAAGCCAGTCGATGGATATCAATCTGTGGAAAGATGTTTGCGACTACTGCTTTCTCAGTCGCTTACCAATATACCGCCGAGCTTTATCCGACTGTTGCAAGGTACAGTATAAATAAGGATGTAATTATCCGGATAGTCATGTTTTTTAGAATTTTTGTCAAAAGCAAATTCGTTTTTTGATTATTTTTAATTGGTCCATTTTGCAGTAAAACCATGACATAAATCATGACTTTCGCCAAAAATCGTTACTTATCACCAATATCGTTTATCTGAAACGTTATTGTATTTATAAAGTGAATTTTGAAAATTAAACTAAACTATGAAGACAGCCCTAGTAATAATTTTTTCAATTTCAATTTTTCAATTTCAAAATGACGTTGATTTGCGAGGCAGACGCTCATTATTCAGTGCAAAAAAATTATGTATATATTTCACTGAAAGAATCAATTTCCCTGGATCGGGTGTAAGATTGGAAATATAAGGAAGTGAAACATAACTAACACACTCGCAACTTCACAAGGCACGAATAAATTTGAATTAACATTCTACTCAAACTTGACTAACTCAAATTTCACCTGAACAAATGCAAATACTACGATTAAGATTATAGCTGGAATTCAACAACTGGTACAAAAGCTAAAAAAAAGTTTCTTTCATCCATCGGTTTAACTGCGCGGACGAGCAGAAAAAAATGATTTTCTCATTATATTGTTCTCATTATTGCTATGCTCTATAGAGGGACATCAATATCAATGGGATCGATGTGTTCAAGAATTGGTTCCATCATTATGCCATTTACCTTACAACTGCAAGAAGCTATTCCTTGGTTAACACAGGTAATTTAATTCTATATTTTTTTTATTTTTTTGTGCTTTATGTTTTAAACATTTTTTCTTTTGAAGTATGCAACACCATAGCATTATATGACGCGTGATAACTAATTTTAAAAATTGAAAGTTCTGATTTTTAATCATGTTTTTATTGGACATTTGTCTCGCGACCACTCATAATCCTTTGTTGCACATATGCTATTGATGAAAGCATAGATAGATAACAGTGGCGTGTTACAAAAGAAAGATGAATGCCATAAAACAAACTTTTTCTCAATTTTTGTGCTTTTTTGACGTAAACTTAAAAAGTACGCTCTTTAAAGTGCAAATCGTATTAAGCAGTGTTGCATTAAGCGTTCACATTCGCTTCTTATTTTCAATCGAGAAACTTTGTCATCTCAGATAATTTTGCCAGCGAGCTGCTCAAGCTCTTATCTGTATTTATATTTAACCTTAGTTTTTCAATCCATCACAGTAAATGAAACTCACACAAACAAAAAAATGTCAGTTATTTCTAATTGAGCGAGTAGAGTTGGTATTGGGAACTTTATTTATCCATTCCATACATGGCACTCTGATGTTCGTGCATCAGCGGCACGATGCATCAGTAGCCCATGCTTAACAAAACATATTTACATAAAGGCCATCTTCGGATCACTTGCTGCTATAGCTGGCGCGACATCTCTGATGTTGCCAGAAACATCGGATGCTGACTTGATGACGAGTGTTAAACAAGCTGAAGAATTCTATCGTGAAAACATGCCGTTTACTGCTAAACTATTGGGAAAATCTGTGGAAAAGAGGTAGAAATTTTCGAAATTATTTCCATTTTCCTGGTTTGTCCCAAATAACTTTTTAGTACAAGACCCACGTCTCGTGTTTGAAAAATAATGTGGTTTTAATCGGGTTTTATCTGGGTCGCTTGGCATAGAGATTAATCAATGTTTCAGTCGACAAAAAGGATTTTCTTTTGCAAGTTTAGTCAAAGGAAGGCGCAAAAATTACCAGAAAGATACCAGGAACCACCCAATCATTTTTTTTGTAGTCTTTTTTGGTGCTTTTAATTGTAATAGGTGATCGTTGGTGAAATTCCACTGTTCTTTTCAGTGACAATATAAACCGTGATTCCGAAGAAATATCAGGATATGAGCCGAATTATGACGAAGGGAAAATGTACAACCATTCTTCTAAGCTCTAGTTGACATTCAACCCAAACATTTGACTCATTTGTTTACTTCCGTGATAAAGGAACATCATTCAAATATTTGCCGTTACACTCTAACAAATATGCGGTAAAATCACTGTCTTTTTAAAGTAAATATATCGAAGATGGAGGATATTGAGACAAAAAATTGCCTCTCCGGCTATGGGACAGTATCCGTCCATCAACGGCTTTCACTTTACTATGAAAATGCGTGGATTACAGCAAATGTACAGTAAATTTACTGTATCCTTGTTAGAGTGTGCACGTCATTGCAAATTTATCATCTTGTCTGGCTGATATAGTTATGCTAAATGGCTTACCAGGTTTACATGTTGCTTATGAATACATCGTTTAAATGTATATTGCTTTTGCAGATTTCTGTTTGAGAGTCATCTGATTTTATACGAGAGACAATAATGCAGTAAAATTACTGCCTTTTCACAGTAATTTTACTTTGCAATATTGAAATAAAGCTATGAAATCGAGGCCACTTATGGGCTGTTGATGGAACGCAACGTCAAGGCGCGGTCTATCAATAGCCATACTTGGTATAAATTTCATCAGCAAAGTGTTTCGAATTTTTCAAATATACAATTACTGCTAATTAGTAGTAAATTCACTGCTCTTTTATCACAATGTACAAACAGCACTGCATGCTTTTGCAATCGAGTAATAATGCAAATTAAAATATTGTGAAGACAATACCAACAACAACATGTTATTCCATATCTTGATCGCAATGAATCATTATTGATTTTACAATTCTCAGCAGTGGTTCATACCCCAGCAACGACCATGATTATTATTGTTGCCGTGATAATAACCATAGTTGTTATTCCAAGCTTGCCTTTGACTGACTTTACTCTCAACTGAACAATAACCTCTCGCAGACAGAAATATTATTTTGAAAAGCATGAGTCACTGATGGAACTCGCCGAAGAGGCGCTGTTTTATGAAATTTTATATGGGTCGAGTTATATACGATTCACATCTAAGTTTACAAAATTCCTTCAATTTTCTTACACTTTCTTCACAGTAAACGTGACCAATGCACGTTGTTTTGACATGTTCCAGTGCGTGCTTTGTCTGCACAACAACAGGAAAATAAATAGGAATATGGTTTCAGTTTCGGAGTTATCTGTTATATAAAAAAAATTGTTAGTTACGTTATCATAGTTCTTAGTGAGCTCTGTTCGGCTTAACAAGCAGTTGTGCCGGTCTTTTAGCGACAGTTTTAGATTCCGTTTAAGTTTATTTCCGCTCTTGAGCTGAAGTGAAAGCACATTGGCATTGAATATGAGAGCAAATTGTAATTGTTGATACGAAATTAGTGATTCATTCTGATTTGGAAAAAATACTGGAATCGGATTTGAATTCCAAATGATTCGGTTTTGTCAAGTATGGTTGGTAAAAATATTGTACTATCTACTTTAAAACTAGAGGTGAATCGTTCTATCGTTCTGGCTCGTTTATTGTGCAAAATCAGTTATCGTTTATTATTGCAAAATACGACAAACTGAAAATTTAACACGATTTTTAGAAATCATAGAAAGCTTCATGAATAGGGCTGAGCAATTCGATTCGGTGATTTGAAGCACAATATAATCGAATCAATCGTGGATCGTTCATAGGAACAAATACTTAAAAATAGATTGAAGTTATGCTTTTTAACGACAAAATGCAATCGATTTTGGTAAAATTTGGCTCTGACCTACCTATCCCCAACCCACCTCCCTCTATCTGACCTGCCTATCCCCAGCCCACCTCACTTTACCTGATCTGTCCAACTCAGCCCATCTCCCTCTACCAACCTGACCTGCCTATCCCTAAGCCACCTCCTTCTACTCTACGTGACTTACCTATCCCCAAGCCACCCACCTCTAACCTGACTATCCCCAACTCATCTCTCTCAGACCTGCCTACCCCAACCCACCTTAGGTAGCCCAACACACATTGTTCGACTCAACCTACCTATCCACCTACTCGACCGACCTGCCTAACCCCGACCCACCTCCCTCTACATGACCGACCCACCTCCCTCTGACCGGCCTCCCCCAACCCACATTGTTATACCCGACCTACCTATCCACCTACTCGACCTGCCTAACCCCGACCCACCTCCCTCTACCTGACCTACTTATCCCCGACCCACCTCCCTCAACCCACCTCCCTTCAACCTGACTAGCCCAACACACGTCCCTCTACTTGACCAACCTATCCACAGCCCACCTCCTTCTACCTGATCTGCCTAGCCCCGACCCACCTCCCTCTACCTGACCTACTTAACTCGAGTCCACCTCCCCTGCTTGACCTGCCTTACCCCTACCCACCTCCCTCTGATCCGTTTTACCGTAACCCCCTACCCAGCTAATTCCTCCTACCTGTCTATACTCAACCCAGCCTAACCTGCCTAACGCCAAACAACCCCCCCCCGCGACCTATCCCGAACGCACCTCCATTGCCCAGTCCCAGCGCACTCTACCTGACCTGGCTACCCAACCCAACTACGGCACTTAACCTCACCGGATGTTTTCGTCCGGGTATGGACGGCGTTTATGCTAAGTGACCTTTCAGACTTGTTGAGCATAAAGCCGTTTTTCCTCTCTTTCTTTATCTCACTCTTATTTTGTGGTATATAAAAAAACAGTCATAATTTTTGCTCAGCTGTACTGAAAAATTAACGAGAATAGACTTTTCAGGGAATATATATTTAGTAAATTGATTACATTACCACAAACGCACGGGGTTTCCGGAATTCGAGCTATAAAAGGGGAAGTGTCAGTTAAGATTCCAGTTCTCAGACTCGATGACCCTTCTTTGACGTAACCGTGAATTACCGTTTACGGAAACACTCAATCCTTCAACTGAAATTCTCGCTGTAAAATAACTGGATAACTGGTCCGGCGACACAGAGAGATGTTGCTTCCCTGAAAAGTATTGACTTTAAAACTTTTGCATTTCTGTCGGGAAATAGTTGCTTTTAGACACTGTAGTGTGAATTGAAAAAAACACTATCAATTTTTGATAGCCAAGCTGGAGACAAGTTGTCATACTAAAAATGGGATATTTGAAATTTACATGGAATTAGTAATTCCATCCGATTCGAAAAAATTATTCGAATTAGATTCGAATTCCAAACGAATTCGTATTGCCCATTCATTCATAAGTAAGTGAAAATGGATGTTTGCTTAACGACTCACATCTGAAAATTTTAACTGGATCCTATAAATAGAAAAGATTAAGCTTCATTAATCGTTTTGTTTTAAACATCTGTTACAATAGCAAAGTTCTCTAAACAAACAATGGATATCAGGTTAGCAATTGTAGGATTCTCTCTTATCCTTCTGTGTTCCGCATCACCTGATGACGGGCTGTGTTCTCAGGTTTATCAAATGCATGAATATTGTACAAGTCAAGTTCATGGAACTCCATCGAAAACATCATCACAAACGAACCAACTTTATGCGAAACAAGTTTGTAGAGTTTGTTATATTTCACGATGTGTCACAGTCTGTGGTGTATTTATATATTGGAATGAAGAGGGACTAAAACTGAAGGACTGAAGTCTTAACTTAAATTGCAGGCAAAAATAAATAGGCCTAAATGGCTCTAATTCATTTTATTATGCAGATAACGGGGTTTAAAAAAGTGTGCGACTGCAGCGCAATTGCTATACAACATTCCATGTTATGAAAAAAATTGTCATTGCAAGCGAGAGTCTTTTCTATATAATCTTCATTCAACAAATATGCTTTCATGCAGGGTAAGGCTGGACCTCGTGGACCACCAGGTGTTGTCAATTACACAAAAATTGAAGAGAACATACAAGAAAAGTTTGGTGGTCAGTTTTAAGTTGATTTATTCTCTTCTCGTTTTACATCCGTCTGGAAACGTGTTTCTGCTCTGATGAGTCACGCAGCGCAGACAACGTGATTTTTTAAAAGTTAATTGCAGACTCGGGCTAAATTTTTATCAAGTCCCGAATCAATCGTATCTGTAAATTGTCAAGTCGACTCGAGTTAAATCAAGTCATTGAAAACGGTGACTCGAGTCTCCCTAACACTGTGACTAGGTAACCTAGTTTAACTTTCAAAACTACGTAGTACCTAGATTAAAAAACCAGGTAAACTATGGAATCGTCACTTTGCTGCCTTTAGGACATTTCCAATTGGTTAGAAGAGTGAAGTCTCCGAATTGTCTTTTTTAAAAAGCTTGTATATATATGATTTACCTCGTTTTTCGTACTAGTTACCTACTTTTTGAACCTTTTTGATAGAAAATTAGGCACAAGTACGTAAAACATTAAACAGAAATCTCGGTAAAAGTGGAACTAGGTAAATCAAATATCCGTGATACTAGATAAAAGTACCTTGAAAATTAACTAAGTATACTACGTATACACAGTACTTTTACCCAGAATCGCCAACGCCAATAGGAACCCTGTACCTTCCGCTATGAATTAACCAACACCAACGGAAAATAATAAAATTAAATTTTGTACACGCCAATTCACTGCTTGATGTTAAATTTAAAAAGCCTTGCTCAATCATGACCTATTCCAACTATTTTAAAATCTCATTATAAAGCTAACAGGAAAGATCATCTTTTTCCAACAACCATAACCCTTACTGCTTATACCTGGCCGCAAGTGCAGGGCCTTGGTCAGGGTGATCCACTCCTAGAAGTGGCTATGAAAAATAAAGAAAAAAATATAGTTACATAAATATTTACATTAATATATAACATTGTTTTTATTGGAAATTCAATGTTGAGAGATCGAGCTTACCCCTATGAGAAATTCTATTTTGTTGAGCATGAGACACGCGCCTTGTCGGCGCGATCCATCAGTGACTCAAGCTCAAAAAATCATCTGTGCACAAAATATATATGACTGGGATGGGACGTGGGTTTCATGAAGCTTAGTACCATATTTCCGATAAGCATGAAAATTTCCCATACTGACTCATCCTAGCCCGGTATACAATGCCATATCCTTGCTGCATTCGGGCACCCCAGTTAGGATGAGATTATCCTGCCAGTTTTAATTTTGATAACAATTGTGAATATTCTAGTAAACTTCACTAGACCCCGAGATGCAATTCGTCTGGTTCCCACGTTTGACAAAATCAAATCTGATTGGGTGCGAATGTGCAAATATATATAAATATATATATTTAGAAATGGAAGATCGATTTATAGCCAAAATGAAAGAGATCGAAGAAAAAGTTTTGAACGATACTATCGAAAAACCGACTAAATTTACTGAACTTCTACGTGTTGCACAAGGTCAGTCAGTACAATAATACAATTCTATGGTTGAGCTTTTTGTATTTGTGATGCAAGATTCATTGAATAAATTCAAGATTCTGAAAACTTGAGAAGATTAAATTGTTTTGATCTTGGTATTTCACAGAATTACGTCCGTTGTCATTTTCTGATTGTCGAAAAGTAACAAGAGACGATGCAAAGACTTGGAATGAAACCGGAGGAATATTTGATATTTTTCCAAACTTTAAAAAACTAGAAGTGTATTGTGATCTAACAACTGATGGTGGTGGATGGATGGTAAGATCAAACCAGATTAAAACTATTGATGGCAACCTATTGTTTTTGCGCAAACCCGGTAAAGTATACAAATATTTAAAAAAAAAATGGACAAAGTGTTACGAGATATCCCAGTTTTTTTTTTTTTCAAAATTATTCAGAACTTTAATTAAACTACTAGCTACTAATATTTTGAGAGTATTTGGGAAAATTTCGATATATTGGGATATAAAAAATTACCGAATATCTATTTTTTATAGAAATTCATCGCCCAAAAGAAACCAATTAACGTTCTCCTAATTACTAAGAGCTTCTACAAGATGTTGTACCAACTACACTTTAAAAGAAAACATCGCAAACGGAAATGACTCGCAATGACAAAGTGCAGTGAGTCGTATTTATACAACCAATTTTTTATCTCATTTTAGTCGCGTCGTACGACACGCAAAAATACCTTAGGTTGTCTTTAAGCCGTTCAATTACTAATATATTTTGATTTTCTCCCTCATTATGTACCAGGTACCGAGTAAAATTTTATCTGAGTACCTGGTTGATAGTTAGGTAAATTAACATATTTTCCTAGTAAAATTGTCAGGTAAAAATTTAGGCAGAAATTCGGTAAAAGTTGAAGTATGTAAATCAGGCATACAAAAAATAAAAATATTGAAAATACTCAGAACTCCTCTATAGAATTGCCAACAATACTTCGGACAACTGCAAATTTTCTATTGTGATGCCCGATTTAGTAAATAAATATTACACATTCATACGGTCAGATCTTTAAAATTTATAAATTGTGAATTAAGTTTCGCAGTGGGTTTATACAGTTTTTGTAGATACTTTGCGATACCACTTTAAAATTTTCTTTTTCTTTGACCAATTCAACAGCAATTTACGGTAAGATGTAACTATTTAATTCTTTTTGGACGGATTTGCTAAATAAAAACGCAATTTTAGTGAAAGGTTTGATACTGCGCTGCTCATTTTGAGGCCGTGTTTTGACTACAACAGTTAAATACCACTGAACACTATTTATATAATGGATGGAAATTTTACAAATAGTTTTGAGCAAAATATTTTCTCAAGGTTTTCCAGAGAAGGTCAAGCGGTGCCACAGATTTTTATAGAAATTGGGACGAATATGTAAATGGATTCGGCAGCAAGTCAGAGGAATTTTGGTTCGGTATGTTTTTAAACCGTCATTGCCGTCATTTGAAACCGCTCTTTTTTATGAAGCCACTCTTTTTTAGTTGTGAACCTTCGGTTATATGCCGAGATCACCAAGTTAGTACCTTACATTCATTGTGTAACGGACTGGATTAACGAGACGGACTTGACCATGGGTTTATTTATTATTTGATCCATATCCGACAAATTCTGTTCAAGTGATGTGCATTTGTGAACGTATTTTATTTAAAAATTCGCCCTAACCGGGAAGTAATTTCCAGCCACACTCACCCCGTTTGTCTATCAGTGGCTTTTCTGGTGATAAATTGCCGTTGGCTGGGAGAACCACTTAAATAATCACTAAATTATACGATAGAAATACAATATTCGGATCGTCAGCTACATAAATTTGACATTAAGCAGTCTTCACAGAATATGAGGGTCAGTGTTGCGGAAAATACAATATCCTAATGGCTTACATAGGTTACTATTTATGCACTTTGATCAAAAATGAAATATTTTTTTAAATATTATTTGTTAATAAATAGAATAGTTATGTAATTTTATTTGAGTAAATACCTGATTTTTGAATGGAAAACTGCTAGAACAAAAACCAGGTCGATTTTCCTTGTTTACCTTGCGATTTAATCCGGTATAATTTCGGACAAAATAAAAAGATTTAAGCTAAAACTGGGCAAATTAATTATTCTGTTATATTATACAACTTGACCACGATACTAAAAGTAGGGAATTTACAGATAAATTACAAACAAAAATATAATTTATGCAGGACTTGAGCATCTTCATCGCTTGACACATGAAAACAGTTATGAACTGCGTATCGATTTGGAGGATTGGGAGGGAAATAAAAGACATGCAAAATATTCGTAAGGATATTATTTATATTTCAATATTTTAAAGTGATTCTAGTAGTCACCTAAAACATTTCAATTCTAATTTTCTGCAACTAACCAAGCAAATGTTTTGAAGTTATTTCAAACCTATTAAATACTCTAGCGAATAAACGAGCAATCACTTATTTGGAATGATTCACATGGAATAGAAAACCAGCAACTGCACCCTTTGAAAAACATTTTATAAACTAAACTGAACCGCCATAAAAAATGCGTAGCGAGAAGAGCTGAGCAAATCGGAATCATTTGGCATTCGAATTTGATTCGAATAGTTTTTTTGTATCGGATCGAATCCTCAATTCCAGGTAAATACCAAATATCCCATTTTTACTATTGTAAATTGTTCCGATTGTGATAATCAGTGAATTTATAACTTGCAGTGTATTTTCAATTCACATTCCATGTCCAGAAGCAACAATATTCATATTTTAAAAGCCAAATCGAACCTATTTAGTCAAATTAATTGCCTTTTGTCGTTAAAAACGAAAAATTTAGTTATTCAGCAAGACTTTGTTTCTATGAACGATTCACGATTAATTCGAAAAACGACTGTGCTTTGAATCTCCGAGAAGCATTGTTCCTAAAGTTCCCTTAAGGTCAACGCGTATTTAAACGTAAATATACTTTCAAAATAAAAGGACATACCCCCAATATTAATTTTTCTGAAATACTTGGGTACATAATGTGTATTTCACATGCATTTGTGCTCACATACTCATTCACTTATCCACAACATAATATTATGTAGATGCAAGCATAACGTATGGGTCTAAGCGTACCCCATGAAATTTTGCTACAGACAGATTATTATATATGCTTGGATGATAATAAAACAACCAAATAATTTTTAAATCTGATTTTTTCATAACTTCCTACCTAAATACTGTGTTAACTGATATTAACTAAATTTTATATTTACATGCTGATACTTTGATGACTGCAGGAGTTTCAGCATCGAATCAGCAAATTCTAACTACGCGTTAACTATCGGTGGATATTCTGGAGATGCTGGCGATTCTTTATCTGTTCACAATGGTCAAGCATTCACTACCAAAAATCGAGACAATGACCTATATTCATCAAACTGCGCAGTAATGTACAAGGGTGCATGGTGGTATAGCAGTTGTCACTCAAGTAATCTGAACGGTCATTATTTCAAAGGTGGAACTCATAAATCGTATGCTGATGGCGTTGAATGGTCCACGTGGAAGGGGCCACATTATTCAATGAAATTTGTTGAGATGAAAATACGAAATAATTAATTTCTTCAACCAAGACATTCATTACTTATTTTTGTGATCTTTTTAGCATCCAATATTCTGTATAAGTCCGTGGTTTAAAGTTCTCTAAAAACGATACTTTAAAACGATAATATTTCAGTTTAAAAAATAAATGATAAAAAATTTCATTTTCTAAAATGATTAGCTAGTTCGAGGCTGAAACCTCATTTTAGAAGTTTTCTCAGGCGATAATAGATGATGTAATTGCTTGTTTTTAGAAAAACACATGGCCGACTACGGCCATTAGGACGTCGTAATTTGGGCTCCAAAATTTTTTAAAACTTGCCTCATCCCTTTTTGGGGGTCTATAAACGCCACTTATTAGTTTTATTGGGGCATGTATAATAACGACGTATTCTATCATGATATTCTTTATTTTATTTTTGGAGAGATTCAGCGTCTTGTTTCATTATAATACGATATTTATTTCCATTTCATTCATCCAAGCCAAATTCCCAACTTTTTATGCAAATATTTTTGAAATGCATACACGGAGAAGTCTCGGCTCAGTGAAGACTATCTTTTTTACATAAAACGATACGATGGACCCCAATCAAAAATCTTGTTTTGCCAAGCATAAGTCACAAATGAACCGCGCCTGGTCGGCGCGATCCATCAGTGACTCATAGTTATTTTTGAACAGATGTTTTCTTACAGAACAACAAATGAACTTATCCTATTAACTTTGTAATGTCGTCTAATAATGACACGACATGAATTGGATATTCTTCATCTTGAATTTTAAACCCCATTGTCTTGGCGCTATATGAATTT
>OZ023144.1:16252079-16280597 GCA_963675895.2 Styela plicata | reverse complement strand
ACAGATTATATTCATGACATTTCAATATCAACTTGTAAACTAAGTTTAATATGATGACGCCTAACCTGGCATCGGTCTCAATGTAGCTGAAAAACTCCAAAATAAAATCATATAGCGCAAGACAATGGGGTTAAAAATTCAAGATGAAGAATATCCAATTCATGTCGTGTCATTATTAGACGACATTACAAAGTTAATAGGATAAGTTCCTTTGTTGTTCTGAACTCAGCAAGAAAACATCTGTCCATAGATGATTCGACAAATATGAGTCACCGATGGATCGCGCCGACTAGGCGCGGTTCATTTGTGACTTATGCTTGGCAAAATAAGATTTTTGTTTGGGGTCCAACGTATCTTTTTATGTAAAAAAGTTAGTCTCCACTGAGCCGAGACTTCTCCATTTATGCATTTCAAAAATATTTGCATAAAAGCTGTGAGTTTGGCTTGGATGAATGAAATGGAAGTCAATTTTGTATAGAATGAAGCAAGACGCTAAATCTCTCCAAAAATAAAATAAAGAATATCATGATAGAATACGTCGTTATTGTACACAAATTTACATAATACAAAAATTTTGGAGCTCAAATTACGACGTCCTAATGGCCGTAGTCGGCCATGTATTTTGCTAAAAACAAGCAATTACATCATCTATTATCGCCTGAGAAAACTTCGAAAATGAGGTTTCAGCCTCGAACTGGCTAATCATTTTAGAAATTGAAATTTTATTTTTATCATTTATTTTTTAAACTAAAATACTATCGTTTTAAAGTATCGATTTTAGAGAACTTTAAACCATGGACTTATACAGAATATTGGATACCAAAAAGATCACAAAAACAAGTAATGAATGTCTTGGTTGAAGAAATTAATTTTTTCGCATTTTCATCTCAACAAATTTCATTGAATAATATTGCCCCTTCCACGCGTCCCATCCAACGCCATCAGCATACGATTTATGAGTTCCACCTTTGAAATAATGACCGTTCAGATTACTCGCGTGACAACTGATATACCACCATGCACCCTTGAACATTACTGCGCAGTTTGATGAATGTGGGTCATTGTCTCGATTTTTGGTAGTGAATGCTTGACCATTGTGACCAGATAACGAATCGCCAGCATCTCCAGAGTATCCACTGATAGTTAACGCGTAGTTAGAACTTGCTGATCCTATTTTGAAATTCCTGCAGTTATCCAAGTATCAACATGTAAATATAAAATTTAGTTAATATCAGTTAACACAGTATTTAGGTAGGAAGCTATGACAAAATCAGATTTAAAAATTATTTGGTTGCCTTATTATCATCCAAGCATATATAATAATCTGTCTGTAGCAAAATTTCATGGGGTACGCATAGACCTATACGTTATGCTTGCATCTACATAATATTATGTTGTGGATAAGTGAATGAGTATGTGAGTACAAATGTATGTGAAATAAACATTATGTACCCAAATATTTCAGAAAAATTAATATTGAGGGTATGTCCTTTTGTTTTGAAAGTATATTTACGTGTAAATACGCGTTGACCTAAAGGGAACTTTAGGAACTGGCATATAGTTTTAATATTGACCAACTATTAAGGCTGGACAATGCTTCTCGGAGATTCAAAGCACAGTCGTTATTCGAATTAATCTTGAATCGTTCATAGAAACAAAATCTTGCTGAATAACTAAAATTTTCGTTTTTAACGACAAAACGCAATTAATTTGACTAAATAGGTTCGATTTGGCTTTTAAAATATGAATATTGTTGCTTCTGGACATGGAATGTGAATTGAAAATACACTGCAAGTTATAAATTCACTGATTATCACAATCGGAACAATTTACAATAGTAAAAATGGGATATTTCGTATTTACCTGGAATTAATGATTCAATACGAAAAAACAATTCGAATCAAATTTGAATGCCAAATGATTCCGATTTGCTCGGTCCTTCTCGCTACGCATAGCGGTTTAGTTCAGTTTATACAATGTTTTTGCAAAGGGTACAGTTGCTGGTTTTCTATTTAATGTGAATCATTCAATATAATTTAGTGATTGCTCGTTTATTCGCTAGAGTATTTAATAGGTTTGAATTAACTTCAAAACATTTGCTTGGTTAGTTGCAGAAAATTAGAATTGAAATGTTTTAGGTGACTACTAGAATCACTTTAAAATATTGAAATATAAATAATATCCTTACGAATATTTCGCATGTCTTTTATTTTCTTCCCAATCCTCCAAATCGATACGCAGTTCATAACTGTTTTCATGTGTCAAGCGATGAAGATGCTCAAGTCCTGCATAAATTATATTTATGTTTGTAATTTATCTGTAAATTCCCTACTTTTAGTAGCGTGGTCAAGTTATATAATATAACAGAATACTTAATATGCCCAGTTTTAGCTTAAAACTGTTTTTTACTTGGTCTGAAATTATACCTGATTAAATAAGGTGAACAAGGAAAATCTACCTGGTTTTCGTTCTAGCACTTTTCCATTCAAAAATCAGGTATTTACTGAAATAAAATTACATAACTATTCTATTTATTAACAAATAAATTTTAAAAAAATATTTCATTTTTGATCAAAGTGCATAAATAGTAACCTATGTAAGTCATTAGGATATTGTATTTTCAGGAACACTGACCCTCATATTCTGGGAAGACTGCTTAATGTCAAATTTATGTAGCTGACAATCCGAATATTGTATTTCTATCGTATAATTTAGTGATTATTTAAGTGGTTCTCTCAGCCAACGGAAATTTATCACCAGAAAAGCCACTGATAGACAAACGGAGTGAGTGTTGCTGGTTAGGGCGAATTTTAAAATAAAATACGTTCACAAATGCACATCACTTGAACAGAATTTGTCGGATATGAATCAAATAATAAATAAACCCATGGTCAAGTCCGTCTCGTTAATCCAGTCCGTTACACAATGAATGTAAGGTACTAACTTGGTGATCTCGGCATATAACCGAAGGTTCACAACTAAAAAAGAGTGGCTTCAAAAAAAAGAGCGGTTTCAAATGACGGTTTAAAAACATACCGAACCAAAATTCCTCTGATTTGCTGCCGAATCCATTTACATATTCGTCCCAATTTCTATAAAAATCTGTGGCACCACTTGACCTTCTCTGGAAAACCTTGAGAAAATATTTTGCTGCAAAACTATTTGTACATTTTCCATTCATTATATAAATAGTGTTCAGTGGTATTTAACTGTTGTAGTCAAAACACGGCCTCAAAATGAGCAGCACAGTATCAAATCCTTCACTAAAATTGCGTTTTTATTCAGCAAATCCGTCCAAAAAGAATTAAATAGATACATCTTACCGTAAATTGCTGTTGAATTGGTCGAGGAAAAAGAAAATTTTATAGTGGTATCACAAAGTATCTACGAAAGATGTATAAACCCACTGCGAAACTTAATTCACAATTTATAAATTTTAAAGCTCTGACCGGATCAATGTGTAATATTTATTTACTAAATCGGGCATCATAATAGAAAATTTGCAGTTGTCCGAAGTATTGTTGGCAATTCTATAGAGGAGTTCTGAGTATTTTCAATAATTTTATTTTTTGTATGCCTGATTTACCTACTTCAACTTTTACCGAATTTCTGCCTAAAGTTTTACCTGACAATTTTACTAGGAAAATATGTTAATTAACCTAACTATCAACCAGGTACTCAGATAAAATTTTACTCGGTACCTGGTACATAATGGGGGAGAAAATCAAAATATATTAGTAATTGAACGGCTTAAAGACAACCTAAGGTATTTTTTGCGTGTCGTACGACGCGACTAAAATGAGATAAAAAATTGGTTGTATAAATACGACTCACTGCACTTTGTCATTGCGGGTCATTTCCGTTTGCGATGTTTTTTTTTAAAGTGTAGTTGGTGGTACAACATCTTGTAGAAGCTCTTAGTAATTAGGAGAACGTTAGTTGGTTTCTTTTGGGCGATGAATTTCAATAAAAAATAGATATTCGGTAATTTTTTATATCCCAATATATCGAAAATTTCCCAAATACTGTCAAAATATTAGTATCTAGTAGTTTAATTAAAGTTCGGAATAATTTTGAAGAAAAAACTGGTTTGCGCAAAAACTATAGGTCGCCATCAATAGTTTGAATCTGGTTTGATCTTACCATCCATCCACCACCATCAGTTGTTAGATCACAATACACTTCTAGTTTTTTAAAGTTTGGAAAAATATCAAATATTCCTCCGGTTTCATTCCAAGTCTTTGCATCGTCTCTTGTTACTTTTCGACAATCAGAAAATGTCAACGGACGTAATTCTGTGAAATATCACGATCATAACAATTTAATCTTCTCAACTTTTCAGAATCTTGAATTTATTCAATGAATCTTGCATCACAAATACAAAAATCTCAAATACATCTATTTTTGAATCGAACCATTTTGAGTATGAGCCGACTATGGATGACGCCGAGTAAGTAACGTTTAGGACATATAGTATGGATTCGATTCTTGAAATTTTGATCTTGCCAACCCCAGAATTATATCATTGTACTGTCTGACCTTGTGCAACACGTAGAAGTTCAGCGAATTCAGTCTGTTTTTCAATAGTATCGTTCAAAACTTTTTCTTCTGTCTCTTTCATTTTGGCTATAAATCGATCTTCCATTTCTAAATATATATATTTATATATAATTTCTCATTCGCACCCAATCAGATTTGATTTTGTCAAGCGTGGGAACCAGACGAATTGCCTCTCGGGGTTTAGCGAAGTTTACTACAATATTCACAATTGTTATCAAAATTAAAACTGGCAGGATATCATCCTAACTGGGGTGCCCGAATGCAGCAAGGATATTGCATTGCATACCGGGCTAGGATGAGTCAGCATGGGAAATTTTCATGCTTATCGGAAATCTGGTACTAAGCTTCATGAAACCCACGTCCCATCCCAGTCATATATATTTTTTGCACGGATGATTTTTTGAGCTTGAGTCACTGATGGATCGCGCCGACAAGGCGCGTTCCGTCTGTGTCTCATGCTCGACAAAATAGAATTTCTCATAAGGGTAAGCTCGATCTCTCAGCATTGAATTTCTAATAGAAACCATGTTATCTATTAATGTAAATATTATATAACTATCTTTTTTTTCTTTATTTTTCATAGCCACTTCAAGGAGTGGATCACCCTGACCAAGGGCTGCACTTGCGGCCAGTTATAAGCAGTAAGGGTTATGGTTGTTGGAAAAAGATGATCTTTCCTGTTAGCTTTATAATGAGATTTTAAAATATGTGGAATAGGTCATGATTTGAGCACGGCCTTTTAAATTTAACATCAAGCAGTGAATTGGCGTGTACAAAATTTAATTTTATTATTTTCCGTTGGTGTTGGTTAATCCATAGCGGAAAGTACAGGGTTCCTATTGGCGTTGGCGATTCTGGGTAAAAGTACTGTGTTTACATAGTATACTTAGTTAATTTTCAAGGTACTTTTATCTAGTATCACGGATATTTGATTTACCTAGTTCCACTTTTACCGAGATTTCTGTTTAAAGTTTTACCTAGTTTTGCCTAATTTTCTATCAAAAAGGTTCATTAAGTAGGTAACTAGTACGAAAAACGAGGTAAATCATATATATACAAGCTTTTTAAAAAAGACAATTCGGAGACTTCACTCTTCTAACCAATTGGAAATGTCCTAAAGGCAGCAAAGTGACGATTCCATAGTTTACCTGGTTTTTTAATCTAGGTACTACCTAGTTTTGAAAGTTAAACTAGGTTACCTAGTCACAGTGTTAGGGAGACTCGAGTCACCGTTTTCAATGACTTGAATTAACTCGAGTCGACTTGACAATTTACAGATACGATTGATTCGGGGCTTGATAAAAATTTAGCCCGAGTCTACAATTAACTTTTAAAAAATCACGTTGTCTGCGCTGCGTGACTCATCAGAGCAGAAACACGTTTCCAGACGGATGTAAAACGAGAAGAGAATAAATCAACTTAAAACTGACCACCAAACTTTTCTTGTATGTTCTCTTCAATTTTTGTGTAATTGACAACACCTGGTGGTCCACGAGGTCCAGCCTTACCCTGCATGAAAGCATATTTGTTGAATAAAGATTATATAGAAAACACTCTGGCTTGCGATGACAATTTTTTCATAACATGGAATGTTGTATAGCAATTACGCTGCAGTCGCACAAATTTTTCAAACGTCGTTATCTGCATAATAAAATGAATTAGAGCCATTCAGGCCTATTTATTTTTGCCTGCAATTTAAGTTAGGACTTCAATTCCTCAGTTTTAGTCCAATATATAAATACAGCACAGACTGTGACACATCGTGAAATATAACAAACTATACAAACTTGTTTTGCGTAAAGATGGTTCGTTTGTGATGATGTTATCGATGGAGTTCCATGAACTTGACTTGTACAATATTCATGCATTTGATAAACTTGAGAACACAGCCCATCGTCAGGTGATGCGGAACACATAAGGATAAGAGCGAATCCTACAATTGCTAACCTGATATCCATTGTTTGTTTAGAGAAATTTGCTATTGTAACTGATGTTCAAAATAAAAGGATTTATGGAATTTAATCTTTTCTATTTATAAGATCCAGTAAAAATCTTCCGATATGAGTCGAAAGACAAACATCTATTCGTACTTACTAATGAACAGGGATGGGCAAAACCGAATCATTTGGAATTCGAATCTGATTCGAATATTTTTTTCCGAATCGGATCGAATCACTAATTCCATGTAAATAACAAATATCCCATTTTTAATATACCAACTTGTATCTCGATCTTGGCTATCAAAAAATTGATAGTTTGTTGTGTTTTTCCAATTCACACTACAGTGTCTAAGAGCAACAATTTTCATATTTTAAGGGCAACACGCTATCGATTTTGGTCAAATTTGACCAATTTGGGACTGAATTTTAACTGGGACAACATTAATTGAGAAGTCATGAAAACGTTATTTCTCCAAGAATCTCTAAACTTTGGAATTCCTTGCTTTCTTACTGCTTTCCTGATTTGTTGTTTTTGTTCAAATGAATATTTTTGACCAGACAACAGAACACCCGACAGAAATGCAAAAAATTTAAAGTGAATCCATTTTTGGGAAGCAACATCTATCTGTGCCGCCGAATCAGTAACCCCGTGCATTTGTGGTTATGTATTCAATTTACTAAATATATATTCTCCGAAACGCAAATTCTCGTTAATAGATCAGAGTCAAATTTGACTAAACTCGATTGCATTTTGTCGTTAAAATTCGTTTAAAACTTTAGTCCATATTGTAAGTATTTGTTCCTATGAACGATCCACGATTGATTCAAATACATAGTGCTTCGAATCGATTCGAATCACCCAATCAAATTGCCCATCCCTATTCATGAAGCTTTCTATGGTTTCTAAAAATCGTGTTAGATTTTCAGCTTGGCGTATTTTGCGATATTAAACGATTACTAATTTTGCATATTGAACGAGTAAGAACGATAGAACGATTTACCTCTCTTTTATAAGTATATAGTAGAATATGGTTACCAACCATATTTGACAAAACCAAATCATTCGGAATACAAATTTCAGTCCGTTTTCCGAATCAGATTGAATCACTAATTTCATATCACCAATTACAATTTGCTCTCATATTCAATGCCATTGTGCTTTCACTTCAGCTCAAGAGCTGAAATAAACTTAAACGAAATCGATATTTTGTTTACCTCATATCCTTAAAATATGATAATTCGGCTCACTTTTAAAAGATTTTGCTCCCTAACCGATTCGTTAGTGATTACAATAATTCATACTTGGAATTGCAACCCAACTTAATTGTCCATCCCTAATTTTTTTAAAGTTACTCCTTGGAGTGTAACATCCTGGCGAATGCCCTATTTCAGCGGCCCCTTATATACGGACAGTATAATTGCTGTTGGAAAGATATGGTATTTTAGGTTCGGCTGGGATGTCAATATGATAACCACAAGGCCATCGCGTCCAAAGAATAGTGGGGAAAATACAAACTAGAAATTTTGAAAAATCATTTCCACCTCCCCTTTCTTTCATAGTACGTAAGAAAATGCATATCTAAAACTGACACTAAAAGACCGAAATAAATGCTTACTTAAACATGTTGTTAAGCCGGACAGAGCTCACTAAGAGTAATGATAACGCAACTGACAATTTTATTTCTTATATATCAGATAACTCTGAAACTCAAACTATATTGCTATTTAATTATCTGTTGTACAGACAAAGTACGCACTGGAACATGTCAGAACAACGTGCATTGGTCACGTTTACTGTGAAGAGTGTAGGAAAATTAGAGGAATTTTGTAAACTAAGATTTGACTCGTATATAACATGGCCCAAATAAAATTTAGTTAATTCAGGAATAAGTCACTGACGAACGCGCTTTCGGCGCATACCATCAGAGACTCATGCTTGTCAAAATAATGTTTCTGACTGCAAGGAGTTATTGTTCAGTTTTGAGAAAAGAATGTGATATGCTGTGTAAGGAAATGCGGGAAGTTCCTTTTACTATTCAATATAATCCTAGTCAATGTTGGAAGCATTATTACCAAAATTTCGGAAACTATTAACGCAACAGGAAGAAACAATAGTTCGGTAGGCAGAACTTTCAATTCTCAAAACCAAAAAAATTGTGTACGTGCGACTTTACTGTACTTACTGGATATATGCCATCGGTTTTTGGACGAAAATGGAATAAGACAAAATTTCAATTTATAACTATGTATATTTCCGGCCGTGCGCTATGTGGAATACATCCCTAGCTGAATAGGGTTGAATGTTATTTTAAGAGAAAGTTTAAAAAAGAAGTACAGAATGAAAAGTCAAAGTCCAATTTAGATCACACGATATCGCAACCAGGGCAGAGCAAAACCAAATCATTTAGTGTCAGGTGTAGGCTACGAATAGTACATTCGCCCTTATAATTTAGTTTAAAACGTTATTCGAAATTCAGCAAATAGATATAAAAGTGCTTCAACATTTCAGATAAACTTGCTGACAGGTCCCTAAATTTTGTCCATTTCGCAGCAAAGTCATGATTTACCGCAAATTTATCCCTATAAAGGATTCAATTTACGAATATTCGATTAACTCCAAAATATTTCTTCCCGTTTAGATAGAGACATTCCTTAACAAAAGAATATCTTTCTCAAGCACCACTCGTAGATTATGAAGCGTGACCACAGTCCTTATCATTTGTACAATAACTCAAGTTTTCATAAATATATAGACGCGATGATATATCGGACAGAAAGTGAGATGCTGTGTAGCGAAATGCGGGAAGTTCTGTCCACTATTGAATATAACTCTGAGCAAATTTGGAAGCATTAACACCAAAATTTCGGAAAACTAATCACGCAACCGGAAGAAACAATAGTTTGCCTGGCGGAAGTTCCAATTCTCAAGACCATATAATATCGTATACGTGAGACTTTGCTGTATTTACTGGATATACGCCATCTACTAGATATAAACTCGCTGCCCTACTTTAGTGAACTTTAATTCAGTGTTTCCTTATAATATGCGCCGAGAAATAACTCTCTCTTTTATCCTGATGTAATCGTGCTAAAACACGTTTATGTGAATTTGTTGCGTCATAGAAAGCGTTTTGTATTTTCCCGGTGTTGCGCGGGGAAGGATTTCGCTTTGTAGGCATTTTGTGGTTTACGACTATGGGCGAATATTATTGCAGTCTGGTAAATTAGTTTAGTTTAGGATTATTGTATTATAGTGTTCTGGCTAAGTTGGGTGGTGATAAGTTAGTGATATTCTTGATAGTTAGGATTATTATTACTGCTCATATATATTGCAATAGTTAACTGTGGAATATTTATAATGTATTACAGTGGCTGTGTCTTCATATATTGGTTTTATCGTAATTTTTCGAAAGTTCCACGCTGTTCAACATTTACTACTTGTTTGGTGAGATCATTGAATACAGTTTCAGTTTCATTGGATCTCGTTGCATCCTTACTTTGGACTCTGGTTGGGCAGATGCTGGAGGCTAGGGAATTGCGCATAAAACTCGAAGAAACGGTCACGTTGGGAGTTTGCTATGTTTGACACTCTTGAAGAAGAAAGTACTGAACCTAAAATATCTGTGTGTCAAATTTTTGGAAATGACTTTCCTGATTTGAATGACGATCCATTTACTACTTAACCATCACTCGATGATGAAAGAGCGACTAGGATTATGAACGACATTCTAAAGCATGTCAATAGCCGTTTACAAATTGGTTTGCCGTGGAAGTTTGACGATATCAAATTCCCTTACAATTATCTTATGGCTGTGCGCCGCTTATTGACAGTCAAACGTAGAATGGAGAATGCTGATTTTGCGACTAAATACATTGAAAAAAATGGATGAGTACATGAGTACAAGAAATGGCTATGCAGAATTAATACCCGATGATTAATTAGCACCGACGGATAGAACGTGGTTTCTACCGCATCATGCTACACGACAGTCGAAATTCCGCATTGTCTTCGATAGTTCAGCAGAGTTTGACGGGAGGTTTCTAAACAAGAATTTATTAACTGGACCTGATTTCAATAACTCCCTTGTTGGAGTGTTGTTGCGTTTTCGCCTGAACCCCATTGCAGTTTCATGTGACATACGTCAAATGTTTCATAGAATACTTGTAAAAACAGAAGATACGGGGTCATTGCGATTCTTAAGGTACCCCTCACATGATATTGCACAGCCTATTGCCCAATTTAAAATGCTCTCCCATGCATTTGGGACTTCTTGTTCTCCATCAATTGCTTCATTTGCTATCAGGCAAGTCGCAAGAGACAATTTATCAAATGCTGACCCAGAAATCGTACAATTTATATTTTCTAATTTTTATGTAGATGACGGGCTTTACTCCAGAGAAACAGTGTCTGAAGCTTCTGAGAATTTACCCTCACATAAATTTTTACAATTCTCTGACTCACTTGAAGATTCTGAGATATCTTGAGAAGTGAAAGTTAACTACAATATTTCTTCGAATGTTATTACTGATGCAAGTACAACACGTCATGGATTGTTTATATTATTAGAACGTTACTCCAAGTTTGAAAAACTTCTTACGGCTACAACTTGGCTTAATAGATTCATCATGTACATGATTCAAAAGCATTTGAATCGTGGGAAATCTCCAACAATAGATTGCTTCACTGTTACAGAACGAGAGAATGTGACACTGGATATTGTAAAGCCAATTCAGCAAGATTCTCTGTCTTCTGAAAAATCTTACTTTAGTGATTTGAATTACTCTGGTTCACCTTCTGCTAATAGAAAACTACTCAAATCGCCATTTGCAAAACAACTTTTACCATGTAACCCATATGTTTCCGACGGCATACTACGTGTAGGAGGCAGACTTCGACATTTTGAACTGATCAAAGGAATCCTGTGATTCTACCTCCATATCACCATGATACAAAACTTCTTATTGATCATTATAATTGCAAAAATGGTCATTGTTGATGCAATCAAGTGCAAGCGTACTTGTTACAGAGATACTGGATTTTACATCTCCAATCTGCTGTTGCAAAGGTACCTATAGTACTGCGTGAATGCATAAACTGTAAAATTCGCGTTGCAAGGCATGTATGTCAGACATGCCTGCTGTTAGACTTTGTACTGGAAACAAACCATTTCATCATTGCTTCGTTGATTATTTTGGCCCTATAAAAGTGAAGCTTGGAAGAAGTGAGCGCAGGCGTTATGGCGTTATTTTTACTTGCTTTTCTACACGAGCTGTTCATCAGGAAGTAGCTGAGAGTTTAGATGCTTCTGCCTTTCTGCAAGCATTTTTTTGGGTCATTGCACGCCGCTCTAAACCAGCTCATATGTATTCAGACAATGGGACAAATTTTATTGCGGGAAGTAAAATTCTCGCAAGTCATCAAAATGGTATTGTTGAGAGGGTGATTAGAGAAGTCAGAAAGATTTTGCGGAACATGCTTGATGATAATTCTCTAACTGATTATTCTCTTTGGTCCTTTCTGACTGGAGTGGAATCTATTTTAAATGATAGGCCTCTTACTCGCACCAGTATCGATCCCAGAGACATTCACGCTCTTTCCATCAACTCTATCCTGATAAGTAAACTCGACCCTGACCTTTCCACTGATGTTTTCCTGCTTGCTGATGATAACAGATAGGGTTATAGGTATGTCCAGCGAATGTTAGACATTTTCTGGCAGAGATTTACAAATGAATATATTCCCTGTTCCAAAGACGTTCAAAATGACTTTGTTTTTTTTTTAACCGATTCTTCTTAGAATCTTCCGATTCTTTTTAACAATTCGAATAATTTGTGCTTCTGATCAAATCAAATGACCAAATACAATGCCCTGCATCTATACACACAATAATAAAAGAAACTTCCTGTGATTCTTCATAACCGCTGTACGTCTTCCATTGTCTTCACAATACTTTAATTTGCATTATTACTCGATTGCAAAAGCATGCAGTGCTGTTTGTACATTGTGATAAAAGTACAGTAAATTTACTACTAATTCGCAGTAATTGTATATTTACAAAACTCGAAACACTTTGCTGATGAAATTTGTACCAAATATGGCTATTGATAGACCGCACCTTGGCGGTGCGTTCCATCAACAGCCCATAATTGGCCTCGATTTCATAGCTTTATTTCGATATTGCAAAGTAAAATTACTGTGAAAAGGCAGTAATTTTACTGCATTATTGTCTCTCATATAAATCAGATGACTCTCAAACAGAAATCTGCAAAAGCAATATACATTTAAACGATGTATTCATAAGCAACATGTAAACCTGGTAAGCCCTTTAGCATAACTATATCAGCCAGACAAGATAATAAATTTGCAATGACGTGCACACTCTAACAAGGATACAGTAAATTTACTGTACATTTGCTGTAATCCACGTATTTTCATAGTTCGAAATCGCGTTGTTGAAAAGATTTATGTCAAATAAAAGCCGTTGATGGACGGATCCTGTCTCATAATTAGCCAGGTAAGCAATTTTTCTCAATATCCTCTATCTTCGATATATTTACTTTAAAAAGACAGTGATTTTACCGCATATTTGTTAGAGTGTAACGGCAAATATTTGAATGATGTTCCTTTATCACGGAAGTAAACAAATGAGTCGAACGTTTCGGTTAAATGTAAACTAGAGCTTAAAAAAATGGTTGTACATTTTCCCTTCGTCATAATTCGGCTCATATCCTAATATTTCGTCGGAATCACGGTGTATATTGTCACTGAAAAGAACAGTGGAATTTCATCAACGATCACCTATTACAATTAAAAGCTCTATAAAAGACTACAAAAAAATGATTGGGTGGTTCCTGGCATCTTTCTGGTAATTTTTGCGCCTTCCTTTGACTAAACTTGTAAAAAAAAATCCTTTTTATCGACTGAAACATTGATTAATCTCTCCCCCAAGCGACCCAGATAAAACCCGATTAAAATCACATTATTTTTCAAACACGAGGCGTGGGTCTTGTACTAAAAAGTTATTTGGGACAAACCAGGAAAATAGAAATCATTTCGAAAATTACTACCTCTTTTCCACAGATTTTCCTAATAGTATAGCAGTAAACGGCATGTTTTCAAGATAAAATTCTTCAGCTTGTTTAACACTCGTCATCAAATCAGCATCCGATGTTTCTGGCAACATCAGAGATGTCGCACCAGCTATAGCAGCAAGTGATCCGAAGACTGCCTTTATGTAAATATGTTTTGTTAAGCATGGGCTACTGATGCATCGTGCCGCTGATGCACGAACATCAGAGTACCATGTATGGAATGGATAAATAAAGTTCCCAATACAAACTCTACTCGCTCAATTAGAAATAACTGACATTTTTTTGTGTGTGAGTGTCATATGATGGATTGCTATATTAAGATTATCTATAGATACAGATAAGAGCTCGAGCAGCTCTGTAGCAAAATTTTCCGAGATGACAAAGTTTCTCGATTGATAAAAAAGATGTCAATATGAACACTTAATGCAACACTGCTTAATACGATTTGCACTTTGAAGAGCGTACTTTTTAAGTTTTCGTCAAAAAAGCCCAAAAATTGAGAAAAAGTTTGTTTTATGGCATTCATCTTTCTTTTGTAACACGCCACTGTTATCCATCTATGCTTTCATCAATAGCATATGTGCAACAAAGGATTATGAGTGGTCGCGAGACAAATGTCCAATAAAAACATAAATAAAAGCAGAACTTTCAATTTTTGGAATTAGTCATCACGCGTCATATAATGCTATGGTGTTGCATACTTCAGAAGAAAAAATGCTTAAAACATAAAGCACAAAAAATAAAAAAATATAGAATCAAATTACCTGTGTTAACCAAGGAATAGCTTTTTGCAGTTGTTAGGTAAATGGCATAATGATGGAACCAATTCTTGAGCACATCGATCCCATTGATATTAATGTCTCTCTATAGAGCATAGCAATAATGAGAACAATATAATGAGGAAATAAATTTTTTTTCTGCTTGTCCGCGCAGTTAAACTGATGGATGAAAGGATTTTTTTTAGCTTTTGTACCAATTGTTGAATTCTAGCTATAATCTTAATCGTAGTATTTGCATTTGTTCAGGTCAAATTTATGTTAGTCAAGTTTGAGTAAAATGTTAATTCAAATTTATTCGTGACTGCGAGTGGGCTAGATAAGTTTCACTTCCTCAAATTTCCATTCTTACACCCTATTCATGGAAATTGATTGTTTCAGTGAAATACATACAAATTCTTAGCATTCGGCAAAACTGACTGATCTACAACAACAAAGCTGCCCAATGACTTGAAAAAAGCTATGTACTCCGGATACTATTATATATATTTTTTATATTTTATTTTTTATTTTACTATATCGACTTAATTTGAAATTTGTGGGTTTGTGTTCCTCAGCCTATTTTTCAATTTGTCGAATAACGTATATTTCGTTCGCCTCATTTTAAACCCATGTGGTTTTGCACTGTATATTTAGCATCTGCCTCGCAAATCGTCGTCATTTTGAAATTGAAAGTTAAAATTATTACTAGGGTTGTATTCATAGTTTAGTTTAAATGGTTTTCGAAATTCCCTTTATAAATAAAGTTTCAATATGAATTGGATTTTCCTGTTTGTTTTAATTCTTCAAACTAAAATCCTTGAAACACAAGCCTAAAGGTTTGCAATATGCATTCATACAATAGCCCCCCTTCCCCTTCCTACAATGGATTATAAATAAAATTAAACAAAACATAAATTAAGGTCTTGATTTAATTTTTATTTTTATTCAAACATGATGTCATAGTCATAGTTATTCATCTTTTTAAAAGTTCACGGAAAGCAATATTCGAGCAATAATATCATTTCTCAGCCTTAATAATAACATTGTGGAGTAAAGTAACGAAATGTGGGACAAAGTAACGAAGGACCTTAGAGTTTTCCAGTCCAGTACACCTTCAAATTATTGGAGGTATATTACTTTTCATTTCTATTAATTAATAAATGAAATTGTTTAATATAGATTATAGTTATTAAATTTTAATATGAACTTGTAAACTGAGTTTAAGGTGATGGGTCCTAACCTGGCACCGGTCTCAATGTAGCTGAAAAACTCGAAAATAAAATAACATAAGGCAAGACAATGGGGTTTAAAATTCCCGATGAAGAATATCCAATCCATGTCGTGTCATTATTAGACGACATTACAAAGTTAATAGGATAAGTTCCTTTGTTGTTCTGTAAGAAAACATCTGTCCAAGTATGAGTCACTGATGGATCGTGCCGAGCAGGCGCGGTTCATTTGTGACTTATGCTTGGCAAAATAAGATTTTTGATTGGGGTCCAACGTATCTTTTTATGTAAAAAAGATAGTCTTCACTGAGCCGAGACTTCTCCGTGTATGCATTTCAAAAATATTTGCATAAAAAGTTGTAAATTTGGCTTGGATGAATGAAATGGAAGTAAATTCTGTATTGGAATGAAGCAAGACGCCGAATCTCTCCAAAAATAAAATAAAGAATATCATGATAGAATACGTCGTTATGATACATGTCCCAATAAAACTAATAAGTGGCATTTATAGACCCTCAAAAAGGGATGAGGCAAGTTTTGAAAAATTTTGGAGCCCAAATTACGACGTCCTAATGGCCGTAGTCGGCCATGTGTTTTGCTAAAAACAAGCAATTACATCATCTATTATCACCTGAGAAAACTTCGAAAATGAGGTTTCAGGCCATGAACTGGCTAATCATTTTAGAAAATAAAATTTTATTTTTTATTATTTATTTTTCAAACTGAAATATTATCATTTTAATGTATCGCTTCTAGATAACTTTAAACCATGGACTTATACAGAGTATTGGATACCAAAAAGATCACAAAAACAAGTAATGAATATCTTGGTTGAAGAAATTAATTTTTTCGTATTTTCATCTCAACAAATTTCATAGAATAATATTGCCCCTTCCACGAAGACCATTCAACGCCATTAGCATACGATTTATGAGTTCCACCTTTGAAATAATGACCGTTAAGATTACTCGAGTGACAACTGCTATACCACCATGCACCCTTGTACATTACCGCGCAGTTAGATGAAGATAGGAGGTCATTGTCTCGATTTTTGGTAGTGAATGCTTGACCATTGTGACCAGATAACGAATCGCCAGCATCTCCAGAGTATCCACCGATAGTTAACGCGTAGTTAGAACTTGCTGATCCTATTTTGAAATTCCTGCAGTTATCCAAGTATCAACATGTAAATATAAAATTTAGTTAATATCAGTTAACACAGTATTTAGGTAGGAAGCTATTACAAAATCAGATTTAAAAATTATTTGGTTGCTTTATTATCATCCAAGCATATATAATAATCTGTCTGTAGCAAAATTTCATGGGGTACGCTTAGACCCATACGTTATGCTTGCATCTACATAATATTATGTTGTGGATAAGTGAATGAGTATGTGAGCACAAATGCATGTGAAATACACATTATGTACCCAAGTATTTCAGAAAAATTAATATTGGGGGTATGTCCTTTTATTTTGAAAGTATATTTACGTTTAAATACGCGTTGACCTTAAGGGAACTTTAGGAACAATGCTTCTCGGAGATTCAAAGCACAGTCGTTTTTCGAATTAATCGTGAATCGTTCATAGAAACAAAGTCTTGCTGAATAACTAAATTTTTCGTTTTTAACGACAAAAGGCAATTAATTTGACTAAATAGGTTCGATTTGGCTTTTAAAATATGAATATTGTTGCTTCTGGACATGGAATGTGAATTGAAAATACACTGCAAGTTATAAATTCACTGATTATCACAATCGGAACAATTTACAATAGTAAAAATGGGATATTTGGTATTTACCTGGAATTGAGGATTCGATCCGATACGAAAAAACTATTCGAATCAAATTCGAATGCCAAATGATTCCGATTTGCTCAGCTCTTCTCGCTACGCATTTTTTTATGGCGGTTCAGTTTAGTTTATAAAATGTTTTTCAAAGGGTGCAGTTGCTGGTTTTCTATTCCATGTGAATCATTCCATATAAGTGATTGTTTGTTGATTGGTTAGAGTAATTAATATGTTTGAAATAACTTAAAAACGTTTGCTTGGTTAGTCGGAGAAAACTAGAATTTAAATTTTATCAGGGACTAGCAGAATCACTTTAAAATATTGAAATATAAATAATATCCTTACGAATATTTTGCATGTCTTTTATTTCCCTCCCAATCCTCCAAATCGATACGCAGTTCATAGCTGTTTTCATGTGTCAAGCGATGAAGATGCTCAAGTCCTGCATAAATTATATTTATGTTTGTAATTTATCTGTAAATTCCCTACTTTTAGTAGCGTGGTCAAGTTATTTAATATAACAGAATAATTAATTTGCCCAGTTTTAGCTTAAACCTTTTTATTTTGTTTGAAATTATACCTGATTAAATCACTGGGTAAACAAGAAAAATCTACCTGGTTTTCGTTCTAGCACTTTTCCATTCAAAAATCAGGTATTTACTGAAATAAAATTACATAACTATTCTATTTATTAACAAATAAATTTTAAAAAAATATTTCATTTTTGTTCAAAGTGCATAAATAGTAACCCATGTAAGCCATTAGGATATCGTATTTTCAGCAACACGGATCCTCTTATTCTGTGAAGACTGCCTAATGTCAAATTTATGTAGCTGACGATCCGAATATTGTATTGCTATCGTATATTTTAGTGATTATTTAAGTGGTTCTCCCAGCCAACGGAAATTTATCACCAGAAAAGCCACTGATAGACAAACGGGGTGAGTGTTGGTGGTTAGGGCGAATTTTAAAATAAAATACGTTCACAAATGCACATCACTTGAATAGAATTTGTCGGATATGGATCAAATAATAAATAAACCCATGGTCAAGTCCGTCTCGTTAATCCAGTCCGCTACACAATGAATGTAAGGTACTAACTTGGTAATCTCGGCATATAACCGAAGGTTCACAACTAAAAAAGAGTGGCTTCATAAAAAAGAGCGGTTTCAAATGACGACAATGACGGTTTAAAAACATACCGAACCAAAATTCCTCTGATTTGCTGCCGAATCCATTTACATATTCGTCCCAATTTCTATAAAAATCTGTGGCACCACTTGACCTTCTCTGGAAAACCTTGAGAAAATATTTTGCTGAAAACTATTTGTACATTTTCCATTCATTATACAAATAGTGTTCAGTGGTATTTAACTGCTGTAGTCAAAACACGGCCTCAAAATGAGCAGCGCAGTATCAAATCTTTCACTAAAATTGCGTTTTTATTCAGCAAATCCGTCCAAAAAGAATTAAATAGATACATCTTACCGTAAATTGCTGTTGAATTGGGAAAAAGAAAATTTTATAGTGGTATCACAAAGTATCTACGAAAGATGTATAAACCCACTGCGAAACTTAATTCACAATTTATAAATTTTAAAGCTCTGACCGGATCAATGTGTAATATTTATTTACTAAATCGGGCATCATAATAGAAAATTTGCAGTTGTCCGAAGTATTGGCAATTCTATAGAGGAGTTCTGAGTATTTTCAATGTTTTTATTTTTTGTATGCCTGATTTACCTACTTCAACTTTTACCGAATTTCTGCCTAAAGTTTTACCTGACAATTTTACTAGGAAAATATGTTAATTTACCTAACTATCAACCAGATACTCAGATAAAATTTTACTCGGTACCTGGTACATAATGGGGGAGAAAATCAAAATATATTAGTAATTGAACGGCTTAAAGACAGCCTAAGGTATTTTTTGCGTGTCGTACGTCGCGACTAAAATGAGATAAAAAATTGGTTGTATAAATACGACTCACTGCACTTTGTCATGGCGGGTCATTTCCTTTTGGGATGTTTTCTTGTAGAGTGCAGTTGATGGTCCAACATCTTGTAGAAACTCTCTGTGATTAAGCGAACGTTAGTTGGTTTCTTTTGGGCGATGAATTTTCATGAAAAATAGATATTCGGTAATTTTTATATCCCAATTTATCAAAATTTTCCTAAATGCTGTCAAAATAATAGTATCTAGTAGCTTACCTAGTTTCTGATTAAAGTTCTAAATAATTTTGAAAAAAAAAACTAGGAAACCTAGTAACTCTTTATCCATTTTTTTAAAAATATCTGTGTACTTTCCCGGATTTGCGCAAAAACAACTACAGGTCGCCATCAATAGTTTTAATCTGGTTTGATCTTACCATCCATCCACCACCATCAGTAGTTAGATCACAATACACTTCAAGTTTTTTAAAGTTTGGAAAAATATCAAATATTCCCCCGTTTTCATTCCAAGTCTTTGCATCGTCTCTTGTTACTTTACGACAATCAGAAAATGTCAACGGACGTAATTCTGTGAAATATCAAGATCAAAGCAATTTAATCTTCTCAAGTTTTCAGAATCTTGAATTTATTCAATGAATCTTGCATCACAAATACAAAAATCTCAAATACATCTATTTTTGAATCGAACCATTTTGAGTATGAGCCGACTATGGATGACGCCGAGTAAGTAACATTTAGGATCTATAGTAGAGATTCGATTCTTGACATTTTGATCTTGCCAACCAAAGAATTGTATTATTGTACTGACTGACCTTGTGCAACACGTAGAAGTTCAGCGAATTCAGTCTGTTTTTCAATAGTATCGTTCAAAACTTTTTCTTCTATCTCTTTCATTTTGGCTATAAATCGGTCTTCCATTTCTTAAGATATAAATTCATATATAATTCCACATTCATACCCAGTCAGGTTTGATTTTGTCAAGCGTGGGAACAAGATGGATTGCGTCTCGTGGTATAGTGAAGTTTACTACAATATTCACGATTTTCATCAAAATTAAAACTGGCAGGATATTCTCATCCTAACTGGGTGCGCGGATGCAGCAAGAATTTTCCTGTTCAAACTTTAACCTAATTTTTAATTAAAAGAGTTCAAAAAGTAGGTAACTAGTACGAAAAAAAAAGTAAATCATACATATGCAATGTGAAAGTGTTTTTAAAAAAGACAATTCTGTGACGTCAATCTTCTAATCAATTAAAAATGTCCTAAAGGCAGCAAAACGACGATTACCTAGTTTACCTGGTTTTTAATCTAGGTACTACCTAGTTTTGAAAGTTAAACTAGGTTACCTAGTCACAGTGTTAGGGAGACTCGATTCACTGGTCAGGAAGACTTGAATTGACTCGACTCGACAGGACAATTAGCCCTAGTCTGCGATCAACTTTTGAAAAATCACGTTGTCTGCCCCTTCGTGACTCATCAGAGCAGAAACGCGCTTCCCAGACGGATATAAAACGAGAAGAGAAGAGAATGAATGAACTTAATACTGACCACCAAACTTTTCTTGTATGTTTTCTTCAATTTTTGTGTAATTGACAACACCTGGTGGTCCACGAGGTCCAGCTTTACCCTGCATGAAAGCATATTCGTTGATTAAAGAATATACAGAAAAGAAATTGCAATGAAAATTTTTTCATAAAAGGGAATGTTGTATAACAATTGCGCTGCGGTTGCACATTTTTTTTTAAACATTGTTATATGCATAGTAAAATGTATGAGAGGCATTTAGGCCTATATATTTTTGCTTGCAATTCCAGTTAGAATTTTAGTTCCCCAGTTCAAATCCCCCTCCTTTCCAATATATCAATACGCCACAGACTGTGACACATCGTGAAATATAACAAACTCTACAAACTTGTTTTGCATAAAATTGGTTCGTTTGTGATGATGTTATCGATGGAGTTCCATGAACTTGACTTGTACAATATTCATGCATTTGATAAACTTGAGAACACAGCCCGTCATCAGGTGATGCAGAACACAGAAGGATAAGAGAGAATCCCAAAATTGTTAACCTGATATCCATCGTTAGTTTAGAGAACTTTGCTATTGTAACAGACTTAACGATTTATGAAGTTTTCAAATTTCAACAGCAACAATTTTTATATTCGAGGGCAACAGGGTATAGATTTGGTTCAAATTTGACCAAAATGGATAGCATTTTGTCGTTAAAAATGAAAATTCTATTTTTTTAGCAAGTTTTTGTTCCTATTCCTTACATGTGTGACAGAGCACCCTACCATACGCACTTCAGCTTAATTGAATCGGTTTCATTTGAATCCGCATCTTTTGAATATTCGGGTCGATCGTGTTAAGTATGAGACGAAGGTGGGCTGTGGGCGCAGGTGTGTGGTTTTAAAGAATAACTGGAACTGAATTTCTCTCGAAATTAATTGAGAAGTCATGGCAACTTTAATTGTCCAAGAATCTCTAAAATTTGGAATTCCTTGCCTGCTCACTGCTATCCTGCTTCGTTGTTTCTGTTTAAAATGAATATTTTCACGAGGCAACTGAACGAACACCCGACAGAAATGCAAAAAATTTAAAGTCAATTCATCTGAGGGAAGCAACATCTCTATGTGCCGCCGAACCAGCTATCCAGTTATTTTGGGGTGTGAATTTCAGTTGAAGCATGGACATTGTGTAGTTACGTCAAAGAAGGGTCATCGAGGCTGAGAATTGAAATCCTGACTGACAATTTATCTTTCATAGCTTGAAGTCCGAAAACCTCGAGCGTTTGTGGTGATGTGTTCAATTTACGAAATAAATATTTTATGGAACGTCAATTCTCGTTTATTTTTTAGTACAGCTGAGCAAAAATTTTGACCGTTTCTTTATATACCACAAAATAAGTGGGAGATAAAGAAAGAAAGGAAAATAGGGGGGAAAAGGTAGAGGGAGGTTGTTTGGGTTAGTCAGGTCAGGTTGATAGAGACGCGTTGGGAATAGACAGGTCAGGAAGAGGTAGGGGGGGTTGGGGGTAGTCACGTTAAAGGTAGGTAGGGTTGGGGGGAGGGCGAGTGTGTTGGATAGGCTAGGTAGCGGGAGGTGGGTTGGGGATAGAATAGTAAGTTAGAGAGAGGTTGGATGAGGCAGGTCAGGATAGAGGGATGTTGGGTTGGAGCAGGTCAAGTGGAGGGAGGTGGGTCAGGGATAGGGAGGTCAGGTCAGTTAGAGGGAGATGGGCTAGGCAAGTCAGGTAGAAGGAGGTGAGCTCGGGGTAGACAGGTCAGGTAGAGGGAGGTGGGCTGGAGATAGGTAGGTTCAAGGACAAATTTGACCAATATTGATTGCGTTTAAAATGAAAACGTTAGTCGATTTTTTAAGTATTTGTTCCTATGAACGATCTACAATTTATTCGAATATATTCTGCTTCCAATCGATTCGAATCACCGAATCCAATGGCACGGCCCTATTCATGAAGCTTTCTATGGTTTCTAAAAATCGTGTTAAATTTTCAGTTTGTTTCAGCTAATTTTGCACAATAAACGATCCAGAACGATTTACCTAATTTTTATAAGTATTTGATAAGCCGATAGTAGAACATTTTTACCAACCATACTTGACAAAACCGAATCATTTGGAATTCAAATCCGATTTCAGTCCGTTTTCCGAATCAGATTGATTCACTAATTTCATATTACCAATTACAATTTGCTCCCATAGTCAATACCAATGTGCTTTCACTTCAGCTCAAGAGCGGAAATAAAGTTAAAATGGAATCGACAATAATTTGCTTACCTCATATCGTTAAACTATGATAAATCAGCTTAATTTTTCAAAATTTTGCTCTCTGTCCGATTCGAATAATTCATACTTCGAATCGCAACACAAGTTCATTGTCCAGTTCTAATTTTTTTAAAGCCACTGCTTGAAGTGTAACACCCTGGCGAAGACCCTATATCAGCGGCCCCATATATACGGACAGTATTATCGCTGTTGGACAGATATGATATTTTAGGTTCGGCTTAGTCTACTCAAATTATTACACCGTGGGTTGAGTGGAGGGCATGGATCAACGAGCCGTACTCGAGCCCGAGATCTTTAAACTGGGATGTCAATGTAATATCCACAAGGCCATCGTGTCCAACGATGGGGAAAGTACAAACTAGAAAGTTGGTGGAAAAAAAATTTCCCTTCTCCTTCTTTCATATTTCTTAAGCAAATATAAGTATGTCTAAAACTGTCACTAAAAGACCGGCAAAAATGCTTACTTGAAGATGCACATGTTGTTAAGCCGAACAGAGCGAGCTCAGTATAAATAATAATAACGCAACTGGAATTTTTTTCTTATATATCAGATAATTCTGAAACTGAAACTATATGCCTATTTATTTTGCTATTGTAAAGACAAAGTAAACACTTGAACATGTCAGAAAAACGTGCATTGGTCACGTTTACTGTAACAAAAGTGTAGGAAAATTAGAAGAATTTTGTAAACTTGGAATTGACTCGTGTATAACTTGACCCAGATAAAATTTCGTTTCGTCAAGAATAAGTCACTCACAAACGGACCGCGCATCTACGGCGCGTTCCATCCTTGTCAAAATAATGTTTCTGATTGCAAGGGGTTATTGTTCGGTTGAGAGTAAAGCCAGTCAAAGGCAAGCTTGGAATAACACGTTGGTACTGCGGAATGAACCACTGCTGTGTGTTGCAAAATAAATAATGAGTCATCGCGATCAAGATATGGAAAAACATGTTGTTGTTCGTATGTGAACCCACTACTCAGTGTTGAAGAATGAATAATGATTGATCGAGCTCATCTTGTTCTTATTGGTGCAATGACACGACCGACCCAAAGCGTTCTTGACTAGCAAACACAGCTTACGCAATCTGGACTTTCACGACTACAAGAGCTTCGATAAATATTAGATTTTCGGTTTGGCCGAGGATAAGACGTTACATACGAAAAAGGTTATCACAATGAACTACCATCTTATAGCTTATCAGTTGTACAATAATTCAAGTTTTAAATATTTGAACGCGATGATATATCGGACACAAATTGAGATGTTGTGTGTAACGAAGCAAATGCGGAAAGTTACTTATCGTCCACTATTGAATATGACTCTGAGCAAAGGTTGGAAGCATTATTATCAAAATTTCGGAAAACTGATCATGCAACCGGAAGAAACAATAGTTCGACAGACGGAAATTCAAACTCCCAAAACCACAAAAATGTTATTCGTGCGTTTTTACTGTATTTTACTTTACTGTATTTACTAGATATGGGCCATCGGTTTTTCGAAGAATTTGGAATATGACAAAATTTCTATTTGTAAGTATGTATATTTCTGGCCGTACGCTATGTGAAATACATCTCAAACTGATTAGGTTTGAATGTCATCTTAAGAAAAGTTTTAGCAACTAAGTACAGGAATGTTTAATTCCATTTAATACCTTGGCTATTGATTAAAAAGCCAAAGTCCGATTTACTTCACACGATATCGTAACCAGGACAGAGCATAATCATTTATTGCTAGGTATAGACCACGAATAGCACAGTTGCCCTTATAATTTAGTTTAAACGGTATTCGAAATTCAGTAAATAAATACAAAAGTGCTTCAACATTTTAGATAAACTTGCTGACATTTGCCTATATTTTATCCATTTCGCAGAAAAGTCATTATTTATGTCAAATCTATTTCTAAAAATGATTTAATTTAATAATATTCGATTAAGTCAAAAATATTTCTTTCTATTTAGATTGAGACATTCCTACACACAAGAATATCTTTTTCAAGCACCACTCGTAGGTAATGAAGCGTCATCCCAGTCCGAAAATTTGCGTTTTCCGTTTGAAGCCCCCCAAAATGGCGACAGATTATACAGCGATATATGAAACATCATGTATAATAGGCAATCAATAATCATACTATTAAAAAAATAAGATTATGAAATGCGAAAAATTTCTTCCTATCATTGTCATTGAGTTGGTCAGAAACACCTTTCTTGACAAAACAGATTCATTGAATTATTTGAATTGAAATTAATTATATTCCAAATGATGAATCATCTTAAACACGATTACACGCTATTAGGGCTGGGTAAAACCGAAGTATTTGGTTATCGAATATGATTCGAGTAATATTTTCCAATTGAATCGAATGAGTGATCCCATACACGAGCGAAGATCTTTTTTGTACCAATGCAATTTATTTTTTTCATTTCATACTTCATTTCTCAAATCACAATCAAATTTGACTAAAATCGACAATACTTTGTCCATATTTTGTCGTTAAAATATAAAAATTTGAAATATTTATCTTTTTTTTAACCGATTCTCGAACAATTGGAATGATTTGTGCTTCTGATCAAATCAAATGACCAAATACGATGCCCAGCTTCTGTACACACAATAATAAAATTAACTTCCCGTGATTCTACATAGCCGTTGTGCGTCTTCCAATGTCTTCACAATACTTTGATCTGCATTATTACTCGATTGCAAAAGCATGTAGTGCTGTTTATACATTGTGACAAAAGTACAGTAAATTTAACGCTAATTTGCAGTAATTGTATATTTGCAAAATTCGAAACACTTTGCTGATGAAATTTATACCAAGTATGGGCTATTGATGGACCTCGCCTCGGCGGTGCGTTCCATCAACAGCCACAATTGGCCTCGATTTCATAGCTTTATTTCAATATCGCAAAGTAAAATTACTGTGAAAAGGCAGTAATTTTACTGCATTATCGTCTCTCATATAAAATCCGATGACTCTCAAACAGAAATCTGCAGAAGCAATATGCATTTAAACGATTTATTTATAAGCAACATGTAAACCTGGTAAGCCATTTAGCATAACTATATCAGCCAGACAAGATGATAAATTTGCAATGACAATAAATTTGCAAAGATACGGTAAATTTACTGTACATTTTCTGTAATCCACGTATTTTCATAGTTTGGAATCGCGTTGTTGATAAGATTTGTGCCAAGTAAAAGACGTTGATGGACGGATCCTGTCTCATAATTAGCCGGAGAGGCATTTTTACTCAATATCCTCTATCTTCGATATATTTACTTAAAGAGACAGTGATGATGATGTTCCTTTATCACGGAAGTAAACAAATGAGTCAAACGTTTGGGTTGAATGTCAACTAGAGCTTAGAAGAATAGTTGTACATTTTCCCTTCGTCATAATTCAGCTCATATTCTGATATATTGTCACTGAAAAGAACAGTGGAATTTCATCAATTTCATCACCTATTACAATTAAAAGCATCAAAAAAGACTACAAAAAAAATGATTGGGTGGTTCCAGGCATCTTTCTGGTAATTTTTGCGCCTTCCTTTCACTAAACTCCTCCTTCTTTTTTGTCGACTGAAACATTGAATAATCTCTCTGCCAAGTGACCCAGATAAAACCCGATTAAAATCACGTTATTTTTCAAACACGAGGCGTGGGTCTTGTACTAAAAAGTTATTCGGAACAAACCAGGAAAATGGAAAAAACATCGATTATTACTTCCTCTTTTCCACAGATTTTTCCAGTCGTTTAGCAGTAAACGGCATGTTTTCACGATTTAATTCTTCAGCTTGTTTAACACTCGTCATCAAGTCAGCATCCGATGTTTGTGGCAACATCAGAGATGTCGCACCAGCTAGAGCAGCAAATGATCCGAAGATTGCCTTTATGTAAATATGTTTTGTTAAGCATGGGCTACTGATGCATCGTGCCGCTGATGCACGAACATCAGAGTGTCAAGAATGGGATGGATAAATAAAGTTCCCAATACCAAGTCTACTCGCTCAAATAGAAATAACTGACAATTTTTTTGTGTGAGTTTCATTTACCATGATGGATTGCAAAAGTAAGGTTAAATATAGAAAAAGACAAGAGCTCGAGCAGCTCGGTAGCAAAATGTTCCGAGATGACAAAGTTTCTCGATTGGAAAAAAAAGATGTGAATATGGACACTTAATGCAAAAAAACGCACACAAATTGAAAAAAGTTTGTTTTATGGCATTCATCTTTCTTTTGTTACACGCCACTGTTATCTACCCGTGTTTTCATTAATAGCATATGTGCAACAAAGAATTATACGTGGTCGCGAGACAAATGTCCAATAAAAACATAAATAAAAATCAGAACTTTCAATCTTTAAAATTAGTTATCACGCGTCATATAATGCTATGGTGTTGCATACTTCAGAAGAAAAAATGTTTAAAACATAAAGCACGAAAAATAAAAAAATATAGAATCAAATTATCTGTTTTAACCAAGGAATAGCTTCTTGCAGTTGTAAGGTAAATGGCATAATGATGGAACCAATTCTTGAACACATAGATCCCATTGATATTGATGTCCCTCTATAGAGCATAGCAATATTGAGAACAATATAATGAGGAAATATTTTTTTTTCTGCTCGTCCGCGCAGTTAAACTGATGGATGAAAAGAATTTTTTTTAGCTTTTGTACCAATTGTTGAATTCCAGCTATAATCTTAATCGTAGTATTTGCATTTGTTCAGGTCAAATTTATGTTAGTCAAGTTTGAGTAGAATGTTGATTCAAATTTATTCGTGACTGCGAGTGGGCTAGATAAGGTTCACTTCCTTAAATTTCCATTCTTACACCCTATTCATGGAAATTGATTGTTTCAGTGAAATACGTACAAATTCTTAGCATTCGGCAAAACTGACCCATCTACAACAACAAAGCTGCCCAATGATTTGAAAAAAGCTATGTACTCCGGATACTATTATATATATTTTTTATATTTTATTTTTTATTTTACTATATCGACTTAATTTGAAATTTGTGGGTTTGTGTTCCTCAGCCTATTTTTCAATTTGTCGAATAACGTATATTTCGTTCGCCATGTGGTTTTGCACTGTATATTTAGCATCTGCCTCGCAAATCGTCGTCATTTTGAAATTGAAAGTTAAAATTATTACTAGGGTTGTCTTCATAGTTTAGTTTAAATGGTTTTCGAAATTCCCTTTATAAATAGAATAAAGTTTCAATATGGATTGGATTTTCCTGTTTGTTTTAATTCTTCAACTTCAAATCCTTGACACACAAGCCTAAAGGTTTGCAATATGCATTCATACAATAGCCCCCCTTCCCCTTCCTACAATGGATTATAAATAAAATGAAACAAAACATAAATTAAGGTCTTGATTTAATTTT
>OZ023144.1:16226280-16251979 GCA_963675895.2 Styela plicata | reverse complement strand
TTTCTTCGGTTGAACAGCGGACGGATTGTAGATCGCACACGGGAAACTTACCGGAACGCTTAGTACAAGAGTTCAACCATCTTCTTAATCTGTTAAAAAGATTATACTACGATACTTCGCCGAACCTATTATCGCAATTTAGAACAAAAGAGTCATCATTATGTCCTATCTATGTACTTATTATATATCCTATCGGACACATTTCGTCAAAACAACTTTTGTTAAGCATGTGTTACTGATGGATCGCGTCGATGGGACACGGTCCATCTGTGGCTCATGCTTGGCAAAATAAAATTTCTGATTGGAAATGTTGAGACATACATAGTTTGTAAAGCATGATCCCTGATGGATGGCACCATTTAGGTCTAATCATCTAATCCCACCTCTGTTCGTATTTGTGGTAGTTCACCCCTTTCCCATATCTTGACGCTTTGTTTTCACAAATGTTTTTACAAAAATACTAATTTAAAATATTCATCAAAAAAAAAATCAATATAAAATGTTTGGAACAATGTACGAAAAAGTTTCATACAGATAACGATATTCGTGGCATTGACCGACTTAATTAAATATTTCCAAAGTTAAAAAAAACGATAGGACTTTTTGCCAATAATGAGTTGTTGATGGGCCGCCTCTTCGCTGTGCGTTCCAAACAACACCCCATATTTGGCCAAAAAAAATTCAATTTTGATTTTTTTCAATACCGCCAAGCAAAATTCCTACCAATGACCAATGATTTTTGTTGCATTTCCTGTTTACAGTGCATGAAATGCAGGAATAGGTACTGAGGGAACTGAGGAATCCATGACAGATGTCGCGAGTTTTTAAATCATTATTGGTGACTTATTTTTCAATTTGATAACGGAGGTAATGGTGGAAATGGGACGTTTGCTCTTTATATGGACTGAGTAATTCTATTCGATTCGTATCGGATTCGAATTGCAAATGATTCGGTTTCATCCAGCCCTAGTATACTAATTAGAATGCCTAGGAAATGTGTAGGGATAATATGCCTTTTCAAATATTCATAAAAAATTAAATTTATACAATAGAAAAATTATAAAATATAACATTTTATCCGTTGGAAATCGTCCAGTTGGGATTTAAAAGACTTTGGTGATGTAAGCATGAAAACATTTACAACGTTGTGTGCTGTGTCTGTTCAATAAAACAAATATCTAATGGCAGTGCTGCTATACGCGTCATTTATTTCTGCTTTGATTTTCTTTTGCTATGAGTATGATGTAATGAATGTTGTGGATAGTAGTTAACGTCGCCCGGCGCAGATACAGCTCATCACGCTTTTCTATAACGATGCATTTTTGTTTGGAAAGTTCCAAATCCAGTCTGGTTAAAGCAACTTTCTTCAATCAATCAAAATGAAGTAAATAGAAAATTAGCTCAATTTGGTCTGTCAACTGAGAAGGGAATATATCGACCTAAAAACACATCTCGAGACACGGCTTGTAAGACAAAATAAACGACACCCAACCACAATTTTAATTTCAAGCATGAGCCACAGTTGGACCGCGTCTCATCGACGTGATCCATCATTGACTCATACTTAGGAATAGGTGCTTCCGATTGCGCAGACATTGAAGTGTGTCCCAAAGATTTGACAACGTAATGTTAACATAATTTTTTTTTGCGCCTGCTCAGAATACTCAATAAAATATATTAATGTTCTGGTTGTTTGGATCTCTCTACAGTATTGTCCAATCTTCTTCAAGTATGACTTACCGAAGGTGCGAGAATCGATACCACTGCTTCTATATGTTTTATATACGACAATCTGTTCTTTCGCATTTCCCAAGTGAGGAATTTTTATTGTTAATCGTAGATCAGTGCTTGTGCTGTAGAACTAACTAATCATAAATTATGTTTTGTCAAGCATGCGCCACAGGTGGACCGCGTCTCATCCACGCGATCCATCAGTGACAGATACTTAACAGAAAATGTTTCAACCGTTTTGTTTTCGATTAGGTATGATTGTTAATAAATATAAATGCGAATGCCATTTTTTCGCAAAAAGCTGTTTACTGGGTACATTGTAGATCGTTTAGTAACTCTATAATTAAATATTTGGGATTCTAAAGTTTACGATTACAAAACCGATGAATGAGTCAATAGTTGCTATGCGAGGGAGTCTTTGTATTAGCTGTTTAGGTATCAACTTCGAATCGGCGAAAATTACCTTCACTTCAAATATCGTCACATCACGTTACCAGCCCCTATCAAAATGACAAATTGGTTATAGATCAGGAAACGTGTGACAAATAAACTGCGCAAAAGGAACCACCAATCACTCTGAAAAGTTTTTTTTAATAAAAAGCTCAAAGCAAGGTTTACGGGGATCTCTTTGAAGGATACTATCGCAAACAGATAAAAGGCTATGATATGTGTATGTCCCGTAGGTATGGGTTTTAGAGTAGTCCTAACGTATTTCCCGCATGTCGACTAAATAGAAGCAAAGAAGTGATAGATGGTTTTACTATTGCCCAGGACGGATATCAATCGCTGCACTTTGCCATGACGATTCAGTTCCGTTTGGGAGGTTTTCCGTTTAGAGTGCAGCTGCTGGTACTATATCTTTTTAGTAGCCCTTGCTATTGAATGGCTGTGGATTGGTTCCCTTTGTCAGCTGCTTCCGGCCTTGCTTAGAGTGAAGTTCAATAATCAAGAAAAAGTGTTCTGGTGAGAGAAACCTGATCTCGAAAAAAGCTCTTCATACGAGCGTTTATGCCAAAATCGAACTTTGAATATACACGGATGAGAGGTATTAATCATTAATGGGCATTTTTAATAACATAAATTTTGAAGGTAACATTAAAGTACAGTAGTTCGTGATTTTTTCTCAAAGATTAATCAAATCTTTAACAAAGTTTGGGTACATTTTGAGATACAGTTGCCTTAAAAAGGATTCAGTAAATTTAACATGGGATTTAGGTGTATCTATTAATAATAAAAACTCCTAAATTAAATGTTCTGTAATTTTTTTCTGCAAGTGCTGTACGGTACATTTGTCGAACGCACAAAATTTCGAACTTTGTTACACAAAAAGAGTCCGGAAAAACAAGGAAAATATCAGGCAAGTCAGTCTCCTTAGTATCAAACCCAAACCCCTCGGAGGTCCAGGACTACGCACAACTGACTGAGCCAATCCACCTACGACAGAGCCGCCCATCAGACTTAATATCAGTTTCGCTGGTTCAAAACCCAATGAGGAGCTATCAGACAGTTTGTAAAGAATTCCTCCTCATTTGAGAACAAAAAAGGCAAAAATGAAAAGTCTTCAACTCCAACATCTATGTCAAAAATCCGAAGTAGAATCAAAACATCACTTTCTTTATTCGACTTTTCAAAAACAAGGAAAACGCGCTTTTATCAAATTTAAGATTTACCCCAAAATATTTGTTGAATTACTGCATATTTTTAACAGCATATAATTTGAAGTTGCCAGGAAATGCTAGATATTTTTCAATTTTTTAAAAGCTTTTGAAAATATTCAGTGAATTTAACGTGACATTTCGCAGTAAACTTTACTTTTAATAAGCTTCAGTAAATTTAACGTGGCTTTTCACAGTAAATTTTACTTTTAATAAGATTCAATAAATGTAACGTGGCATTTCACGGTAAATACTACTATTAACAAGATTCAGTAAATTTAACGTGTCATTTCACGGTAAATACTACTATTAACAAGATTCAGTAAATTTAACGTGTCATTTCACGGTAAATACCACTATTAACAAGATTCAGTAAATTTAACGTGGCATTTCACGGTAAATACTACTATTAACAAGATTCAGTAAATTTAACGTGGCATTTCACGGTAAATACTACTATTAACAAGGTTCAGTTAATTTAACATGATATTTTATGGTAATTATTACTATAAACAAAATTCAGTAGATTGACGTGGAATTTTGGAATAAAGATTGCTATTAAACAGATTTAGTAACTTTAACGTGGAATTCCATGATAAATATTACTATTAGATAAATGATGACGGACGATAGCCGGCTCCCAAATTACATCAAGGGGGCTTGGGCTCCAGTGGGAGTGCAACCCAAGACCAACGGACTGAAAACTTTACTTCAATATTTCAGCGTCATAACTGGGGAAAAGTTAGATCTCTGAGTGACCGATGTTCTTATTTGATCTCATATTAGCTTCTGGCCACCACAAGTAGTAGATCGAGTAGTTCAGCCACACTTGATAGCCCAAAAATTCAGACTGCTTTAATTTCATGCCGATTATATTTTAAAATTTAAATGTCTTTATATATTGAATATTATGGCTTTTTTGGTTTTGGGAAGTTTCGTGTAGTATCGTTTAGTCTTTGTAGGCTACTTTGTAATTAAGGACAGCCACCATAACCGCTAGGTGATCTTTGCAGTTGTTAACCTCATGTAATATTGTGTGTGCGATATATCCAGGAAGAGATTTTGAAATTGAGAGTCCGTGACGGTGAGAAGCAAGATTGTTTCTTTTTTCTTATCAAAGATGTAAAAATCGTAAACATGTTCTGTTTTACCCTGACTTCTTGTTCTGCTAAGTGTTCTTTCACTTTTGTTTCAATAATATCTTTCTGAGAATAATTACATAAAAGGTGTTAATATCAAGACAGCGAAAAACTCATTTTCTTAAACTTACAAATAATCCTAGAAAAGACGTTCGATTACTTGGTGTTTTCAATGGAATAAATATTGAAGATACATAAAAGTAAAATAGTTTGTCAATGTAAAAATAAGGTATATATATATTTGAGATAAAGTATATATTACTACTAAAAATCCGTAAATTAAAAATCTGCGCTGTACGGAACGTTACAAACGCACAAAATTTCGAACCAAATCATACAAAAGATTTGTCTTGTAATACTTGCAAAATAAATGACACCCATGACAGTTTTTCAAAAAGTCCTTTCAGTCAATTTACCACAAAAATTCAAGGTATTTTATTCTATTGTAAAGATTCAGGTAGTTTTAGGGCGATGTAGAATAGAATTTGTTGCCTCTGCAACTATATCCGTTGACAGAAGTAACGTCCTGTCGTGCATCTTTTACGTGAAATTGAATAAATCACTGGCCACTACAAGTAGTAGATCGGCACTTAAGTGCATACCTTAGTGTCAATTTGCCTTTCGTTTTATCGCGATATATTTTTATATATTTTTTTATATATTTTTTATCGAGATAGAAAGGCGAAATTTTCTTTTTGCAATAGAATTTCAGGGCCTAAATTTAGTTAAATGCGCTTGAGAAGTGCAAAATGTTTCGTTCCATTAACAGCGAATTTATTATGTTTTTATAAATATTTAAGGCGAATAGGTAAAGATTATTTTTAAGTAATAAAGATTTATATTCCCCCCAATCAGAAAAATGTTTTTTAATCATGCTTTGTTAACAAATACAATTTTGTTTACAAAATAAAAATTCTTATTTGGCCTGTATCGACGAGGAATAACTATGAATTCGTTTAACATTGCATTGTAATATAGCCAAGACGAAGTGAAACATCCGTCACTCGTACTTAACCAAACAGAATTTTGATAAATATTTTCTCTGAATAGGATGGAAGTATACAACATGACTAAATTTCTAGCGACCCATCTGTAATTTTTGTACAAAAAAAGAAGAATTTTTTGCAGAACATTCAATGATTTCAATCATTTTTAAGTATTTTCAAAGCAAATTACTGACGTGTGTTGTTTCTCTCTTCAGTCAACTTCGTGATGCAACAAAAACCTTTCTTCGGTTGAACAGTGGACGGATTGTAGATCGCACACGGAAACTTACCGGAACGCTTAGTACAAGAGTTCAACCATCTTCTTAATCTGTTAAAAGATATACTACGATACTTCCTCGTCGAACCTATTGTCGCAATTTAGAACAAAAGAGTCATCATTATGTCCTATCTATGTACTTATTATATATCCTATCGGACACATTTCGTCAAAACAACTTTTGTTAAGCATGTGTTACTGATGAATCGCGTCGATGGGACGCGGTCCATCTGTGGCTCATGCTTGGCAAAATAAAATTTCTGATTGGAAATGTTGAGACATACATATTTTGTAAAGCATGATCCCTGATGGATGGCACCATTTAGGTCTAATCATCTAATCCCACCTCTGTTCGTATTTGTGGTAGTTCACCCCTTTACCATATCTTGATGCTTTGTTTTCACAAATGTTTTTACAAAAATACTAATTAAAAATATTCATCAAAAAAAAAATATTATAAAATGTTTGGAACAATGTACGAAAAAGTTTCATACAGATAACGATATTCGTGGCATTGACCGACTTAATTAAATATTTCCAAAGTTAAAAAAAACGATAGGACTTTTGCCAATAATGAGTTGTTGACGGACAGCCTCTTCGCTGTGCGTTCCAACAACACCCCATATTTGGCCAAAAAAATTCAATTTTGATTTTTTTCAATACCGCCAAGCAAAATTGCTACCAATGACCAGTGATTTTGTTGCATTTCCTGTTACAGTGCATGAAATGCAGGAATAGGTACTGAGGAACTGAGGAATCCATGACAGATGTCTATTGACGCGAGTTTCAAATCATTATTGGTGACTTATTTTTCAATTTGATAACGGAGGTGAAAATGGGACGTTTGCTCTTTATATGGACTGAGTAATTCTATTCGATTCGTATCGTATTCGAATTGCAAATGATTCGGTTTCATCCAGCCCTAGTATACTAATTAGAATGCCTAGGAAATGCGTAGCGATAATATGCCTTTTCAAATATTCATAAAAAATTTAATTTATACAATAGAAAAATTATAAAAGATAACATTTTATCCGTTGGAAATCGTCCAGTTGGGATTTAAAAGACTTTGGTGATGTAAGCATGAAAACATTTACAACGTTGTGTGCTGTGTCTGTTCAATAAAACAAATATCTAATGGCAGTGCTGCTATACGCGTCATTTATTTCTGCTTTGATTTTCTTTTGCGATGAGTATGATGTAATGAATGTTGTGGATAGTAGTTAACATCGCCCGCGGCAGATACAGCTCATCACGCTTCTCTATAACGATGCATTTTTGTTTGGAAAGTTCTAAATCCAATCTGGTTAAAGCAACTTTCTTCAATCAATGAAAATGAAGTAAATAGAAAATTAGCTCAATTTAGTCTGTCAACTGAGAAGGGAATATATCGACCTAAAAACATATCTCGAGACACGGCTTGTAAGACAAAATAAACGACACCCAACCACAATTTTAATTTTATCAAGCATGAGCCACAGTTGGACCGCGTCTCATCGACGTGATCCATCATTGACTCATACTTAGGAATAGGTGCTTCCGATTGCGCAGGCATTGAAGTGTGTCCCAAAGATTTGACAACGTAATGTTAACATAATTTTTTTTTGCGCCTGCTCAGAATATTCAATAAAATATATTAATGTTCTGGTTGTTTGGATCTCTCTACAGTATTGTCCAATCTTCTTCAAGTATGACTTACCGAAGGTGCGAGAATCGATACCACTGCTTCTATATGTTTTATATACGACAATCTGTTCTTTCGCATTTCCCAAGTGAGGAATCTTTATTGTTAATCGTAGATCAGTGCTTGTGCTGTAGAACTAACTAATCAGAAATTATGTTTTGTCAAGCATGCGCCACAGGTGGACCGCGTCTCATCCACGCGATCCATCAGTGACAGATACTTAACAGAAAATGTTTCAACCGTTTTGTTTTCGATTAGGTATGATTGTTAATAAATATAAATGCGAATGCCATTTTTTCGCAAAAAGCTGTTTACTGGGTACATTGTAGATCGTTTAGTAACTCTATAATTAAGTATTTGGGATTCTAAAGTTTACGATTACAAAACCGATGAATGAGTCAATAGTTGCTATGCGAGGGGAATCTTTGTATTAACTGTTTAGGTATCAACTTCGAATCGGCGAAAATGACCTTCACTTCAAATATCGTCACATCACGTTACCAGCCCCTATCAAAATGACAAATTGGTTATAGATCAGGAAACGTGTGACAAATAAACTGCGCAAAAGGAACCACCAATCACTCTGAAAAGTTTTTTTTAATAAAAAAGCTCAAAGCAAGGTTTACGGGGATCTCTTTGAAGGATACTATCGCAAACAGATAAAAGGCTATGATATGTGTATGTCCCGTAGGTATGGGTTTTAGAGTAGTTCTAACGTATTTCCCGCATGTCATAGATGGTTTTACTATTGCCCAGGACTGATATCAATCGCTGCACTTTGCCATGACGATTCAGTTTCGTTTGGGAGGTTTTCCGTTTAGAGTGCAGCTGCTGGTACTATATCTTTTTAGTGCTCCTTGCTATTGAATGGCCGTGGATTGGTTCCCTTTGTCAGCTGCTTCCGGCCTTGCTTAGAGTGAAGTTCAATAATAAAGAAAAAGTGTTCTACTGAGAGAAATCTGATCTCGAAAAAAGCTCTTCATACAAGCGTTTATGCCAAAATCGAACTTTAAATATACACGGATGAGAGGTATTAATCATTAATGGGCATTTTCAATAACATAAATTTTGAAGGTAACATTGAAGTACAGTAGTTCGTCATTTTTCTCAAAGATTAATCAAATCTTTAACAAAGTTTGGGTACATTTTGAGATTCAGTTGCCTTAAAAAGAATTCGTCATTTTTCTCAAAGATTAATCAAATCTTTAACTTTAATCTTTAAATTCCTAAATTAAATGTTCTGTAATTTTTTTTCTGCAAGTGCTGTACGGTACATTTGTCGAACGCACAAAATTTCGAACTTTGTTACACAAAAAGAGTCCGGAAAAACAAGGAAAATATTAGGCAAGTCAGTCTCCTTAGTATCAAACCCAAACCCCTCGGAGGTCCAGGACTACGCACGACTGACTGAGCCAATTCACCTACGGCAGAGCCGTCCATCAGACTTAATATCAGTTTCGCTGGTTCAAAACCAAATTAGAAACTATCAGACAGTTTGTAAAGAATTCCTCCTCGTTTGAGAACAAAAAAGGCAAAAATGAAGTCTTCAACTCCAACATCTATGTCAAAAATCCGAAGTAGAATCAAAACATCACTTTCTTTATTCGACTTTTCAAAAACAAGGAAAACGCGATTTTATCAAATTTAAGATTTACCCCAAAATATTTGTTGAATTACTGCATATTTTTAACAGCATATAATTTGAAGTTACCAGGAAATGCTAGATATTTTTCAATTTTTTAAAAGCTTTTGAAAATATTCAGTGAATTTAACGTGACATTTCGAGGTAAACTTTACTTTTAATAAGCTTCAGTAAATTTAACGTGGCATTTCACGGTAAAAACTACTATTAACAAGATTCAGTAAATTTAACGTGGCATTTGACGGTAAATACTACTATTAACAAGGTTCAGTAAATTTAACGTGTCATTTCACGGTAAATACTACTATTAACAAGATTCAGTAAATTTAACGTGGCATTTCACGGTAAATACTACTATTAACAAGCTTCAGTAAATTTAACGTGGTATTTCACGGTAAATACTACTTTTAACAAGGTTCAGTAAATTTAACATGGTATTTTATGGTATATATAACTATTAGAAAGATTCAGTTAATTTGACGTGGTATTTCAGGGCAAATATTACTGTAAACAAAATTCAGTAGATTGACGTGGAATTTTGGGATATAGATTGCTATTAAACAGATTCAGTAACTTTAACGTGGAATTCCATGATAAATATTACTATTAGATTAATTCTGTAAATTTACCCTGAATTTTACGTCAAACTTTACTTCAATATTTCAGCGTCATAACTGGGGATCTCTGAGTGACCGATGTTCTTATTTGATCTCATATCAGCTTCTGGCCACCACAAGTAGTAGATCGAGTAGTTCAGCCACACCTAATAGCCCAAAAATTCAGACTGCCTTCATTTCATGTCGATTATATTTTTAAATTTAAATGTCTTTATATATTGAATATTATGGCTTTTTGGGTATTGGGAAGTTTCGTGTAGTATCGTTTAGTCTTTGTAGGCTACTTTGTAATTAAGGACAGCCACCATAACCGCTAGGTGATCTTTGCAGTTGTTAACCTCATGTAATATTGTGTGCGCGAGATGTGGCTGTGATACTCCAGGAAGAGATTTTGAAATTGTGAGTCCGTGACGGTGAGAAGCAAGATTGTTTCTTTTTTCTTGTAAAAGATATAAAAATCGTAAACATGTTCTGTTTTACCCTGACTTCTTGTTCTGCTAAGTGTTATTTCACTTTTGTTTCAAAAATATTTTTCTGAGAATAATCACATAAAAGGTGTTAATATCAAGACAGCGAAAAACTCATTTTCTTAAACTTACAAATTATCCTAGAAAACACGTTCCATTACTTGGTGTTTTCAATGGAATAAATATTGAAGATACATAAAAGTACAATAGTTTGTCAATGTAAAAATAAGGTATATATATATATTTGAGATAAAGTATATATTACTAATAAAAATCCTTAAATTAAAAATCTGTGCTGTACGGAACGTTACAAACGCACAAAATTTCGAACCAAATCATACTAAAGATTTGTCTTCTAATACTTGCAAAATAAATGACACTCATGACAGTTTTTCAAAAATTCCTTTCAGTCAATTTACCACAAAAATTCAAGGTATTTTATTCTATTGTAAAGATTCAGGTAGTTTTAGGGCGATGTAGAATAGAATTTGTTGTCTCTGCAACTATATCCGTTGCCGAAGTAACGTCCTGTCGTGCATCTTTTACGTGAAATTGAATAAATCACTGGCCACTACAAGTAGTAGATCGGCGCTTAAGTGCATACCTTAGTGTCAATTTCCCTTTAGATATCGTTTTATCGCGATATATTTTTATATATTTTTTATATTTTTTATCGAGATAGAAAGGCGAAATTTTCTTTTTGCAATAGAATTTCACGGCCTAAATTTAGTTAAATGCGTTTGAGAAATGCAAAATGGTTCGTTCCATTAACAGCTTATCATTAACCGAAAAGTAGGTTTTATAATTAATTTCAAAATCAGCAAGTAGAAGGATTGTCAAATGATGACGATTTTACTGTAATTTTGTTACAGCAAACTATGCAACATTTCTATTGGCAGTCTACCCCGGCATCGTATGAGTGAACGCAGTGCGTCGGGGTATAATTATCATACCGACAAGACCATATATGAGTCTCAGATCCAGTACAATGGACATGATGCATCCAAATATTTCCTTCTCCCTTGTCGTAACGTGATCTCCTATGCGCTGCAGTGGCCCTGCTGAATTCCATCATTCGACAAACAACAGTAGCGTCGTTGATGTCCCAAGTGTGGTAACAAATTGTTCCCCACTTACCGTCTTTGTAAAGTTGCACAGTTCCTTTAGTAGTATCCGTGAGCCAAACGTCTATAAAGTAAAGCCAATATGTTACTTTCTTCAAGATCTGATAGTCTACTTTAACTTGGTGCAATGTTGAACAAGGTCCCCACTCCCCAGATCGTCAGTGGCGAATCCACAAATTTTGTCAGGAGTAAGATTTCATTCTTCAAATTTTTGACGTCACAATATAGGTGTAGCCAAATTCTTTTGAATGAAGCCCAGAATTTTACTAGCAAATAAACAAATGTATATGAAAATCACGTCGAAGACCCGAAGTCTTTGATTGCAATAATATTTTAGTCCTCGAAAAGTTTTGATCATTGTTTACGCATTAAAAGTTGTCAACATTTACTATTTTGAATCATGTATAACGCGCCGACCGTCGTCTGCGTTTTTCTGTGATTTTAATACCTTTTTACATTTGATTTTAATTTTTATATTTAATACATTGTATGCATTTATTTGTCACTTTGTTATTTATTTGTTTTAAATATATAAATCAAAAAGCAATATTTGTAATTCAATTTTTTATAGCCTTAGAAGGAAAAGTATCAGGCCTTAATACCTTGCTAAATACTTATATGAATAATTATATATTAATGCATATTAAGGAATTTTACCCTGAATTATCCTTTTTAAGATCGTCAATGGAATCATTGAGAGTTTGAACATCCTTCTCAAGAACATAGATGGAATCCTCAATTTCTTTCATTTCGGTTGACAAACTATCAATGTCAGATGAAAGTCGTTGAATGTCGTTTTTAACTCAGCGTAAAGACTGATTTTACTAGTTCTGAGTTTACGATGATCAAAGAAGCGATATCTGAGTGAATATAATATAGAATCTACTGATCAACCGAATCAACTGATCACTAAGGATTTCAGAGGAGGCATGGATACATGGGAAGGTTGGGTGAACGTGAACCTTATAATTAGGACTGGGTGATTCGATTATTTGAATGATTATTCGAAAGATTTGATCCAAAACACGTAGTATTCGAAGTAAAGGTGAATCGTTCATAGGGACAAAAGCTGGTTAAATAAAATAGAATTTTAAACACAAAATACAATCGATTTTGGTCAAGCTGTTGGAAGAGTTGTTGGAAAGATATGATCTTTCCTGTTTGGCTTATCCTACCCAAGTTATCACACCTTGGGTTGTGCGGTGGGCATGAATTAAAGAGCCGGACGCGCCAGTTACAATATTCTTATTTACATCAATGATACATTAACAATAAACAAAGAATCCACTTTTGAATGATAAATCGGAGTAATTCGGAATATTCGAACTTCGAATTTCTGTGATATGATAGGGAGGATTTTGGACAAATATTAAAAAGTTTATAATGTGATTTTACGTATTATATTATGCCGAAATAATGAGACAAATTAAATGGCCTGATGTATCGGAATCGGTGTATATGAGGAACTCGGAATATAAATCAAGAAGTTGGTATTGATACTTGTATAAGTATCGACAAAAATCTTGGTTTCGGCCCATCACTAAAATTAGTCAAACAATTTCGAAAAAGATTCCACTTAACGTGGTTTGTTTCAGTATTCGATTGAGAACTGAATGTATACGTAATAAAAGATAATAAAAGGTTAATAAAAATTTGAGCCATCGTTCACTATATATAGTAATAGTGCCGTAGCTTTATATCAAATCTTCATTGTCGGACATAAGCCCCTGATGTATCGCGCCGCTAGGGAGCAATCTATCAGTGACTTGTGCCCGACAAAGCAATACTTTCTCAGGTTTGAAAATCTGCAACAAAAGGTAAATTAAGCAGACCGAGAACTAAATTTAAAATTCATATTTAATAAATATTAGTACAAAAAAGGTTTATTATAATAAAAGTAAAAAACAGGCATGGGAAGGGTTCCAGCAGGCTGCGTAAACAAAGAAAGGGAAACAAACACGCATATTAACGACCTGTTATGCGTAAGGGTATTAACCTTAAGGTCATCTTCCCTCCTTATCACTAAAATAACACGGCGTTGAATTCAAATTTCTTCAATACAGTGGTGCATGGTATTACCATCGCCCAGGGCGGATATCATTCGTTAAACTTTGTACCGTTTCGTTTTGAGTATTTTGTTGTTGGTAGTATAGTAGGTAGCGTAGTTTTGTAGTAGTTCTTTGCTGTACCAAGTGATCATCAGTCACATTCCTTTAAGAATTCTGGAGTATAGTCTTTATTTTTTCCTGAATGCTTTAAAATTATAATCGACAAAAAGGGGCCAATATAATATCTTTTTGGTCGCATGACGTTGTGGAGAAGTTTCAAATGAAGTTATCTTTTGTACAAGTTGTAGAATTTACCGTGTTATTTTATTCGCATATTTCCCCAACTCGTTTTAAAAATATTTGGTGTAATTCTGAAATCTTGCTGCTATGTGAGTTAAACTTGAGTTCAGTCTGTTTTGCGTGGCAGATAGTTGAGATATGTTGTACGCTACCTCGAGTACGTCCAAACTCAACTTCATGAGTGAATTAGTGATATTTTGTACCTCACGGACGAAAGCTAGAATGGAATTGTTAAGCATGTTCTGTCTTTTTTCCATATCTGACTTCATTTTGTTCCATATCAATACCTAATTTGTGGAATAAACTTGTGAAATTTAGCGACAGGAGTTGAAATTATTGTGCGTAAATTCTGCTGAATATTTTCACTTAATTTTTGAACGTTGGAATCCATTTTTCCATTAAGCTGTTGCATCGATTGTAGTTGTTCGGTTTGCTGAAGCTGGAAGGTGTTGCCCATTGATTTTTCTTGCTCTTTTGTGCTTTGTTTGAATACATCGATTTCTGAAATACGGAGTAAGCATTAGTGACAAGCTTAACGAATATTTAAGCAGATACTACTGCATTTAAATATTGGACTCCAGTTTTACTTGGGATATTTCCCGCCTATAAATATAGTTGACGGTACCACATTCTAAAATCTCTTTGTTATATATTATGAGCATATTTTCGAATATATATCATAATGAACTTTAGTTCATTACGCGCCTTCTAAAACAATCATTTGTAATAGAATATTCGGTTCGCAATATTCCAGACTATAATCTTGTTTTTTTTTTTTTGGGGGGGGGGGGGAGGGCACGATATGCGCAAGTGTTCGATGTTACAACTGATATGAAAGGCAATCAATGCTAACAATGCTGTCAATGCTTATTATATCACATAATATATGATATTATTATAAATAAATATTATTATAAATCCTATTGCGAAGTGTATTACTTTTTTATTTTAAAAAAAAAAAATGATAAAAGGGAATTCAAAAGCGTTGCAAGATATAATTATCTTCTTTGGTTGACAAAACGAAAACATGAAGAAACATTATAAACAATAACTATAAACAGGCCAAAGTCACACAAATGTTTCCCGATCATCTTGTCTGAATGTATCGGATGTTGTCGGATGTATTTAACCGACGTTTTGTCTAGGCTAGTAGGAATAAGAATATTTATATATAATGTAAGTATATTTGCAAACTGTAGTGAATTTGATTCATACGTACCTTTAATTGTGACATCAAGTCTGGCAATCGCCTGAACATATACATATATAAATATAACTGAATTTGTTAATAATTTATTACTTTTTTATTTATATTTGAGTGCTGGATTTTGAGTTGCACTAACATAAAAATTGACAGACGGGTGTATTTTAGCCCAGGACAGATACTAGCCACCCCACCCAGTTTGAATGTAATGTGTTCTGCTTAAGCGGGGATGAGACTAGCGCCTGCGATGCTCTAGGACAATTAGATAAATGGTGGATCGCTTTAATATCAGCAATAAAACAGCTGGAATGGGACAATAACACGATTGATGACCGTAACACGATGTCATTTCACCAATCCAGTCGAAATCACAAATCAATCGAATCACGCTAGGACAAGTTTGTTAAATATGGGTCATTGATGGAACACTAGGACAAGTTTGGTTAAGTATGGGTTACTGATGGAACACACCACGAAGACGTGGTCCATCTGTGGGTCATGCTTGACAAAATTAAATTTCTGAATGGAAAAGACTCGTTTTTATCGCACGCGTCTGATTAAGCTACCGACGAAGTATATTTCTAAAGGAACTCAGGGATGACACGACTCGCTGAACTAACAGTCTATAATAGTTTCCGCTCAGGGTGCAGTCACTGGCACTACATATCGCCATTTAAGCGGCTGTTGATTAGCTCCTTAACCTTGCCTTGCTTACAGTGAACTGCTATGGAAAATTTGCTGTGCAAAAAGCAACCAGTTTGTATGTGGTTACCTTTAATCGACTAAATAGGATTTTACAACTTTTATATTGTCTGACACTTTGGTTATGAAGACATCTGGCTTCTAATTAGGGCTGGGAAAAATCGAATCATATGATATTCGAATCTGATTCGGATATTTTTTTTCCAATCGCCGATTCTATAAAAATAACAAGTGTGCCATTTTTTCTACTTCCATTATTGTCTCATTCATGATAATTAAGAATTTCACAGTTACAAATTACAAATATTAGCCTAGGTGGAGTAGAATTGCCCAGCCCTACCTGTGTCGCATGTTTGCTGAAAAAAGTATTCAACTGAAATATACCTTGAAGATGCATGATTAGTCCTCGTTTTAAATGTTTTTGCCAAAGTACCAGTTTAGTTAATTTACCTAAAATGTTGTTTTTTTAGACTAGAGCTTGTATCTTAAAACAAAGAAAATTGAATTTAACTTGAGAGCAAAATTTAACGTAAAGGTTTTCCCTTACTGCTGCAATAAATAAAATACAAGACTATTAAAAATATCCTGTGTGTCGTAAGGTGTAACAAAACACGTGGTAGATTTTTCATTTTTTTATCCTTTTTTCGTGAATAACTATCAATGCACCTTTTTTGTGCATTTCATGTTGAAAACTTCAAAAAATAATAATCCAGTGGATATTAGAGAAAATATAGAAAAACTTTTGTTGAAAACCCTGATTGACAATAAAACGCTGTGGAAAACCCTAATACATACAGCAGAATAGTGTAGTTGTGCAGCTCTCATTTATCCATGGCGCTTTATTACCTCATATCTTTTGTGCATTTTGAGTTGAATACCACTTACATAATCAGTAAGCTAGGCAAGTGCATCCACGACGTGGTCACTGTCAACAAAGGTTTTATTCATCCCTACAACTCGATGAAATGTCACACTGATGGCTTTTTTTCTCAGTGTTCCCGTTTCTGTATAAGTAAGAAATTGTTTTCTGTCAAGCCACAGACGGCCTCTCACCGGTCTCATATTGATATTTTACCAAAGATGCCCTGACAAAATTATTCTGAATAGGATAACGGCCCCACGGAAATTTTTCATTCCTTCATTTGAATCACACGATAAAAAAACAATACAGTAATAAAACCGAGACATTCTTCGGCCGAAAGTGGACAAAAAACATCCGTTTGTACCTTTCGTGTCTTCCACAGTGTTTAAAATATTATGGGGCTTGAAGACGAACCAGTGTGGACGAGAGAATACGAGCAAATGTGTTAAGTCTGAGCGCTTTTTCATAAAAAAACTCTCTCATTCGATTTTTTCCTGCAAAACTCGCAGAACATTCTTACCCTACCTATAAGTACCAATGCTAAATTCCTACAACCCTATGTGATTTTTTCTTGGATTAGGATGAAGCTTTTAACTAGGAGATGTTTAATGGTATTCATGAATATGGTCCAATAGGCTACTTCAGTAGACCCGAAGTAATTTGCGTCTTTTTTCAATATTTCAAACCACGGAGGAAAAAATACACACCAAGGTGATTTGCTGCAGGATACCGACCTTTAGATAATTTGTTTTTCCCAACGCACGAACAATAATCAACTATAGATGGGTCATCACCATCTGTAATTCATACTTGACAAAATACGTTTTACCAGAATGTTAATTTTATAAGGGGTATTTCAAATATCTTTTTTATCTCCATTACGCCACAAAAAGTCAATAAGTCTGTAATATTCGTCCGTAATATTTCCTAAAACATTTGCTGAATGGATTTGGGGTATTTTGAAACAAAATTTTGGAATACATCACTTGTTTTCTACGTACTTGCAAGTTTCCACTGCGTATGAAACAATTTCCTGTATTGGGACCGTCGAAATTTCATAATATTTGAAAAGAAATTTTCCAATCGCTTTTTGTGTTATATAACGAGAATCTCTGATGGACCATTCTTCAGCAGCAAGATCCAACGAACAATCATATTTGACGAAACAAGATTCATAAATTACGTTTAAATTTTATAGAATGATGTCCCCCCAATCAAGCAATTTTAATTTGTCAAGCATAAGTCAAAGAAGGACCACGCCTCAGCGGCGTGATCCATCAGTGTCTCATACTTAACAAAAGTTGATTACAGAAAAGCTTTCCATCTGCGTGAGTGCGTGGGACACTATATGTATGTTAAAATCAAGTCAGGAATGATCGTTCAATCTTTTGCTACTATTTGATCAATGAAGAACCGTGTAACTGGGTTGAAGTTAATTTCTGGAGCACGCTTGGCAAATAACATTATATTGAATCAACTTTTAAAAATTTGAATTTGTCGAGTATGAGTGCATGAGCCTTTCATATAAAAATACAAAACTGTCAATAACAAAATTAATTGGTTGTTTTCGTATTAACGTCATGTCGGAAAGTTTTTATAAAAGTTTCGAATATCATTTTTGCGGTTTTGCCAAACTTGAAGGTGGAAAACTTGTTGCGGACTTTTTTCTTTCGATTCTCAGGAATTTATATAAGGCGATAACTACACCGAAATCCTTACAAATTTTCAGAGTTGAAAGCTAACTTCAAGATCAATATAATCAAGATGAGGATTCTGTTAGTCGTTGGACTTTTTGTTATATTGACAGTGGTTGTACAATGTAAAAAAGGTAAGATAAATTTATCAAGAAAAATATTTAAAAGGGGTTGTTTAGATTTCAATTTTGGTAATTATAATTTTTTATTGAATTATAAAACTATTTCCAAAAGGTTTACGACGCGCTCCTTCAGTGTCTCATGCTTATCAAAAGATTTTCCAATCAATTTTTCTCACATTGTGCGAAAGTGCAAAATTAATAAGAAGTTTCGCATTTCACTAGAAAAACACAAGCTACTAATTTCCATATTTTAAATATTGGTCAAATATCAATGGTAAGAACAGGGCATCCGTTATTTAAAGGGAATTTGCGATTCGATTCGAATGAAATACAAATCAAATTCGAATTACACACGATTCGGCTCTTTCCAGCTCTACTTGCTTAGTGGTAAAAATGAGATACGCAGTGATAATAAGCAAGCATCGAACCATCGACTCTTTAGAAGGCGGATGCTCGGCTTCTAATCTGAGTCCATCACACTGAACGAGGTTCTATATTAGCACCCACTATTGGATCTTCCGTAAGGAGGTTTCGAGTATTTGAAGAAATGATTTCATCTAGGTATACCTGATATGTCAACTTTGGTCCCGAAAAAGCAATTTTACACAATATTTGTCAGTCTTAAGGTCCAATAATTTAGGAGCTCAAGTTAAAAATGACATCGAATCTTTCTATTCTAATACGCTAGAGTTTGTAGACGTATAAGATTTTGTATTGTTATAATTTGAAATGTTGCATTTCTGTTGCATTTTCAGTTAAATCATTTTGAGGGGTTTATAGCCACGATATATGATTTTTATTTTATTTATCCACTGTATAACTTATTAAAATTGATATTGGCCTTCAGATCGATCACATAAAATATCAAATGCTAAACAATCATTCAGGAAATATTTGAACATCAAATCACATGGAAAGATGACCAGATGCAAAAGATTTTGTAAAACTACAAAGAACGGAATTTACAAAGGAAAATGTGATAAACGATTTAGAAAAAGAAAAAGTAAGAATATTTATTATTTTAGCCTTCTAGTAAATGAGTTATAACAGCGTTTCCCAAAGTACGGGTCTCGAATTAAACATGGGCCGGGAAGGTTTAAATAATGGGTCCCGCTGAAGCGATCGAAATTTTCCTCAAGATAAGTAATGTTTTCAACACTCTTTTTACTGTTCCCCTCGTTTTAATGCAATGACATGCTGGATTATTGTTTCATAGGCTTTCATTTTGTTCAAAAACTTCTTGATTATTGAGTCGAAACACTGGTTAGCTTAGACGCTCATAATTGGCGGGAAATTTTTTTAAAGCTTCGTATCAATAACACCAAATACAATTACTTTCATAAAACAGTGATTTTATTGCATATTCTTTACAGTGTAGAATAAATTTTCAGAATGAGAGATTATGTATATTTTAAATCATTCAAATTATTCTTGATTTGTTTTCAGATTTCTGTAAAATGTGTCGTGCGAATGTCTGTGGCATCGTCTCATATACCAACTAGTAATTACCTACTATTTGAGCAATGTCGTTGCAACTGTCAACACTGCAAACCCAGTTCTTGTTGTGTATGAAAATATTATTGCTAAAATTTCAAAAGTCGTAGAGGGTGTGGGCGGTTCCAATCCAAAATCGTTGGGAGGATAATATACCCTTCCAGTTCCACCGCCAGTGCAAGTGTTTAGCCCTCTATCGTGTGGTGCATTTACTTGTATTACGTCTTGAAGTAGATTTCAGTCGTAAAAATGGGTGTTAGTTGATTGGTTTTTATCAGTTTATCTTTCGGGCTTGTATAAAGCGAATTAATGGAAATTGATCGGCTTTTTCTTGTAAACTTTTGAGGACGCACCTATACAGGGGTCCTAAATCCGTTTATGCAGTAATATTAACAATCAATACTGAATCAATCATGGACTGTTGATTAGGGCTGTGCAATTCGATTCGGTGATTTGATTCGATTCGAAGTACAAATAATTCGAATCAATCGTGAATCGCTTATAGGAACAAAAACGTGCTAAATAAGGTGAAATTTTTCATTTTCAACAACAAAATGCAATCGATTTTGGTCAAATTTGACCTGAATCGATTGAAGTTCGTCGTTAAAATGAAAATTCTTTCACTTGAGTGTAATTGAAAATACATCGCCTTTAAGTCAGTTTATGCTCATATTTGTAATTTATAAATTTGAATCTCCTAATTATCATAATGGAGACAATAATAGTAATAGTAAAAATGGGATATTTGTATTTTTTATGAAATCAACAATTCGATCCGATTCGAAAAAAAACATCCGAATCAGATTCGAATTCCAAATGATTCGATTTTGCCAGCCCTACTGTTGATGCAATGTGTGTCCTCCAACAACCCATACCTGGCTAGAAAATTCGATTTTGAAGTTTTATTTCAATATAACCAAGAAACATTACTAAAAGAAAGCATTAATTTTACTGCATTTTTGTTACAGTGCATATCTTTGTAGTTATTAAATAAACATGCATACGTATTGTTTTGGGAGTTTTCATCCTGAGCCGATCTACCTACGCCCGAGCCGCCCATCAGACTTAATATCAGATTCGCTGGTGCAAAACCCAATTAGGAACTATCAGACAGTTTGTAAAGAATTCCTCCTCATTTGAGGACAAAAAAGGCAAAAATGAAGTCTTCAACTCTCTTGTCCAACATCTTTGTCAAAAATCCGAAGTAGAATCAAAACATCACTTTCTTTATTCGACTTTTCAAAAACAAGAAAAATGCGCTTTCATCAAATTTAAGATTTACCCCAAAATATTGGTTGAATTACTGCATATTTTTAACTGCATATAATTTGAAGTTACCAGGAAATGCTAGATATTTTTCAATTTTTTTAAAAGCTTTTGAACATATTCAGTGAATTTAACGTGACATTTCGCAGTAAATTTTACTTTTAATAAGATTCAGTAAATTTAACGTGGCATTCCACGGTAAATACTAATATTAACAAGATTCAGTAAATTTAACCTGGCATTTCACGGTAAATACTACTATTAACAAGGTTCAGTAAATTTAACATGGCATTTTATGGTATATATATAACTATTAGAAAGATTCAGTTAATTTGACGTGGTATTTCAGGGTAATTATTACTATAAACAAAATTCAGTAGATTGGCGTGGAATTTTGGGATAAAGATTGCTATTAAACAGATTCAGTAACTTTAACGTGGAATTCCATGATAAATATTACTATTAGATAAATCCTGTAAATTTACCCTGAATTTTACGTCAAACTTTACTTCAATATTTCAGCGTCATGACTGGGGAAAGTTAGCTCTCTGAGTGACCGATGCTCTTATTTGATCTCATATTAGTTTCTGGCAACCAAAAGTAGTAGATCGAGAAGTTCAGCCACACCTAATAGCCCAAAAATTCAGGCTGCTTTCATTTCATGTCGATTATATTTTGAAATTTAAATGTCTTTATATATTGAATATTATGGCTTTTTTGGTATTGGGAAGGTTCGTGTAGTATCGTTTGGTCTTTGTAGGCTACTTTGTAATCAAGGACAGCCACCATAACCGCTAGGTGATCTTTGCCGTTGTTAACCTCATGTAATATTGTGTGGACGAGGTGTGGCTGTGATACTCCGGGAAGAGGCATTGAGAGTCCTCGACGGTGAGAAGCAAGATTGTATCTTTTTTCTTGTAAAAGATATAAGAAATAAACATGCTCTGTTTTACCCTGACTTCTTGTTCTGCTAAGTGAGTGGTATTTCACTTTTGTTTCAATAATATCCTTCTGAGAATAATTACATAAAAGGTGTTAATTTCAAGACAGCGAAAAACTCATTTTCTTGAACTTACAAATTATCCTAGAAAACACGTTCGATTACCTGGTGTTTTCAATAGAATAAATATTGAAGATACATAAAAGTACAATAGTTTGTCAATGTAAAAATTATGTATATATATATTTGAGATAAAGTATATATTACTAATAAAAATCCGTAAATTAAAAATCTCTGCTGTACGGAACGGTACAAACGCACAAAATTTCGAACCAAATCATACTAAAGATTTGTCTTCTAATACTTGCAAAATAAATGACACTCATGACAGTTTTTCAAAATTCCTTTCAGTCAATTTACCACAAAAATTCAAGGTAATTTACTCCATTGTGAAGATTCAGGTAGTTTTAGGGCGATGCAGAATAGAATTTGTTGTCTCTGCAACTATATCAGTTGACAGAAGTAACGTCCTGTCGTGCATCTTTTACTTGAAATTATATAAATCACTGGCCACTACAAGTCGTAGATCGGCACTTAAGAGAATACCTTAGTGTCGATTTCCCTTGAGATATCGTTTTACTATATCATGAGTTGAGTCTTATAGAAGCGATTACAAAGAATACAGGAAGTGTTTGATGATTTCACCATCACCCAAGGCAGACACCACTCTTTGCACTTTATTATATAGGTTCTGTTTTTACTATTACTTGTCTCCAATGTGAAAATAGAAAAAATAAAGATGCGAATTACTAATACGAGCATCAGTATAGGCCTTGAATTGTCAATTTACACTCCATGTCTAGAAGAAAAACTTCCACAAAATAAAATATGAAAATTCTTTTCACCTAGAGTAAGTTTTTTTTCTATGAACTATTCGAATTATTACGGATTAAATTGAATAATGCTTCGGATCGATTCGAAAATCCGAATTAAATTGCTCAGCGCTATACGCAAAAATTTCAATCCCCGAATCGAAACGTCCTCTATGAAGGCTTACCTGGTATTACGTTGTCATATATATATATTGTCTGGAACATACGATGCTCTCCGTTCCTCATTCGATGTTGAAATCCTATTCTCATAATAATAGGTGTTCTGGCGCGTCTTGCTCATTTCATTGGATTATAAACTGCATTTAATTAATTTATTCGATCCCCGTCAAATATATTTCTTACAAACTGTGTCCCGTACTTGTCCAAATGAAATTTCTGCTTGAATGTGATACTAGTCAAGTACGATGTAACTGCATGAAAAATTCTGGGTTCAATATTCATTATACTAATTTAGGCAATTTTTGACCCAAAATCTCATTTTTCAAAACACTTTTGCACCTGAATCGCGTTTTCCGGACTGCCTTATCGTAATAAATATTGAAAACGAAATTTTTCTAGATAAAGTTCTCACCTGCGGCGACCAATATAGTTTATAGTTATGATCTTATAGTTTTTTAGTCACACCTCGTTTCAAAATTCTTAACGCCATTAATGACCACTACTGACGGCGAACATTTACATAGAATGTCAAGCCAATAACTGCAAAAACCTACCACTTTTTACATCGTTATTATATGTCATACAGTCAGACCTTTCAAATAGAAAATATCTATCCAAATATTATGTTGCCTCTTGCCATGTTATTGGTTGTCAGATTTTTCGATCTTGTCAGAATGTGTTTTCAATAAAAAAAAATCTGTTGTTAAGTATGAAACGTCGATAGATCTTGCCTTCTACCCACCCAGATATACAATATACCCACATATGTTTTGCCAAGCATGGCTCACTGATGGATTGCGCCGCTTAGACGCAGTCCGTCTATGTGTCATGTTTGACAAAAGGCGAAGCACTTATTTCACTGAGTGAAAATGGATATGTTTATTTCAAATACCACTAAAATTGATTCAACATAAGATTTATTGCAATATGTTCTCAATATATAAACCATTATTATACAATACAATTATTATTCTACAATAAAACATTATAACACAGCAGCTACGTGATTTGTGACGAATATTTACTTGTGATGTCATCAAGGCTATAGCCTTGTGTATCACCCTGACCAAGCGGCCAGCGGTCATTTATAGACGGGCAGGATGGGAGTTGTTGGAAAGATATGATCTTTCCTGTTTGGCTTAGCCTACCCAAGTTATCACACCTTGGGTTGTGCGGTGGGCATGAATTAAAGAGCCGGACGCGCCAGTTACAATATTCTTTGAGATACTCTACCTCGAGTACGTCCAAGCTCAACTTCATGAGTGAATTAGTGATATTTTGTACCTCACGGACGACAGCTAGAATGGAATTGTTAAGCATGTTCTGTCTTTTTTCTATATCTGACTTCATTTTGTTCCATATCAATACTTAATTTGTGGAATAAACTTGTGAAATTTAGCGACAGGAGTTGAAATTATTGTGCGTGAATTCTGCTGAATATTTTCACTTAATTTTTGAACGTTGGAATCCATTTTTCCATTAAGCTGTTGCATCGATTGTAGCTGTTCGGTTTGCTGAAGCTGGAAGGTGTTGCCCATTGATTTGTCTTGCTCTTTTGTGCTTTGTTCGAATACATCGATTTCTGAAATACGGAGTAAGCATTAGTGACAAGCTTAACAAATATTTAAGCAGATACTACTGCATTTAAATATTGGACTCCAGTTTTACTTGGGATATTTCCCGCTTATAAATATAGTTGACGGTACCACATTCTAAAATCTCTTTGTTATATATTATGAGCATATTTTCGAATATATATCATAATGAACTTTGGTTCATTACGCGCCTTCTAAAACAATCATTTGTAATAGAATATTCGGTTCGCAATATTCCAGACTATAATCTTGTTTTTTTTTTTTTGGGGGGGGGGGAGGGCACGATATGCGCAAGTGTTCGATGTTACAACTGATATGAAAGGCAATCAATGCTAACAATGCTGTCAATGCTTATTATATCACATAATATATGGTATTATTATAAATAAATATTATTATAAATCCTATTGCGAAGTACATTACTTTTTTATTTAAAAAAAAATGATAAAAAGGAATTCAAAAGCGTTGCAAGATAAAATTATCTTCTTTGGTTGACAAGACGAAAACATGAAGAAACATTATAAACAATAACTATAAACAAACCAAAGTCACACAAATGTTTCCCGATCATCTTGTCTGAATGTATCGGATGTTGTCGGATGTATTTAACCGACGTTTTGTCTAGGCTAGTAAGAATAAGAATATTTATATGTAATGTAAGTATATTTGCAAACTGTAGTGAATTTGATTCATACGTACCTTTAATTGTGACATTAAGTCTGGCAATCGCCTAAACATATACATATATAAATATAAGTGAATTTGTTAATAATTTATTACTTTTTTATTTATATTTGAGTGCTGGATTTTGAGTTGCACTAACATAAAAATTGACGGGCGGGTGTATTTTAGCCCAGGACAGATACTAGCCACCCCACCCAGTTTGAATGAAATGTGTTCTGCTTAAGCGGGGATGAGACTAGCGCCTGCGATGCTCTAGGACAATTAGATAAATGGTGGATCGCTTTAATATCAGCAATAAAACAGCTGGAATGGGACAATAACACGATTGATGACCGTAACACGATGTCATTTCACCAATCCAGTCGAAATCACAAATCAATCGAATCACGCTAGGACAAGTTTGTTAAATATGGG